>VXBS01005135.1:210457-264495 GCA_013400255.1 Sitta europaea | reverse complement strand
CAGCTCCTCTGGTGCCCATACAGGTGCTGTCCCCATGCTCAGCCGCTCCCGATGCCGACACAGCCTCAGGCCAGCCTGGTTTGGTGTTCGACTGGAACCAAAGCTCTGCAGGCTCTGCTGCTCTTTTGCCCTGCCGGTGTCCCGGTGGTTCCTCGGTGAGGGCTCTCAGCCGCTCCCGCCCCTCCAGGAGCGGAGAATCCCGGCCGGACCCAGCGGGCAGAGGTGTGTGCTCTGACAGCCGGGAGGAAAGAGACCTGCCCAGGATTTTTTCAAAGGTAATAAGAACTAGAAAATGCTTTCCCTTTGGTCCAATGAAATGTCAATCTCAAACCCAACCAGCTTATTTCCATGGTTTGGTCAATCTAAGACACATATTTGCACAGTAAATTAATGTTTTTAATGTTTTAGTGTGTTTGTGCTCAAACAGCCAATTTAAAAAGAACAATGTTAATTTCTTTTACTAATCAAAAGGAACTATGCAGGTCTTTCATGACTACTCTACTGGTCTTTAAGATGCCAGTTGTATGCTCCTTCTAGATCTCACATGTTCAATATGAAAATATATTAATATTTTCCCCTTTTTTTGTTGTTGTTGATTAAGAAATTATTTTCTATGTATGTATTCTATGTGTATATTGTATGTATTCTATGTGTCCTTTACATGCTTACACGTGTATTTTTTAAATTCTGGTAGTGCATTTACTTGTGCATCAGCAGGAGCTACTGTAGAGACAGCAGCAAGGGAAAGGCAGCTTCTGCCTCTCATTGCTGTTTCTCTGAGCCATTCATCCCTCAAGTAATTTAATAAGTGTTCCATTAAGTAGTGGATGCCCATGAGTCCCTGTTGTAAGATACAGCACACAAAGCTTCAAACAAAGTTCATAATGATTTTTGTGTCTCTGTGCAATACTATAATTTCTCATAGATACTTTCTTCTTCTTACAAGAGAAGCCAAGGACAGAAAAAGTGATTTTTATAAGAGTAGTGTGGCAAAGCTTTTTATAAAACTTGTATTTTTTCTGGCATAGATTGCATCTTTAAAACAAAAGTGTTACAGTCACCAATTACCCTGAAGCTTTATTAGAAACCTATTGGTTTGGTCTCAGTTGTGCTTCTGAGGTTTATTTGAGCTTTGAAACTTTATCTGTTCAGTGATACCTTTTCCAGAACATTCTGATTGTCAAAGGAGTACACAGATTTGATTTCATTTGATTTATCATTTCTTTTTACAAGTTTTTCTGTGTGGAATTTTATTAGTAAATCACCTCCAAGAGTGATGCATAGACATACTGAAATTGAAACTCTCAGAGATTTTATCCATATAAAATCAAAACATTTATTTTTATACTAGGTTGTCTAAGAATACATATTAGCTCTGCTGATGAAACACTGCAAAATATTTTTCTCTTGTTATCATATTGTACATTTAAACATGAGCTGATTCATATCATCCTCCTCTCATCAATATGTTTTATTACTATATAAAAAAACAAAGGGAGTCTAAATTGAAAAAAGAGTGTTGTTTTTCTATTTCCTACCCTTAAAAACACAAGAGTGATAGAAGTATAAGAAATTCCCTTTGGAAACTCTATATAAGAATTAAATATAAATTTCTGACTGCATGAATGATAGTTTTGACAGATTATCTTCTGCAATACTATAAATTTATTAATTAGTTCTTCATTTATTACTTGATCTGAGCAATCTCGTCATTACAAATGTACATTAGTACTCTCTTTACATCAGAAGCTATAGATAAGAAAAAAAATATTGGGGAGAAAAAAAGAAAAAAGAGACTTAAACTTGATTTTCAAATAACAAAACAAGAGAAATAGGGCTTTTGTCTGTCTTAGAAAGACTTTGTGTAGTCCAATAAAGACCAACAACCTTAAAAGTGTCAAGTCTCGTCTTTTTAAAGTGGAATGTTACTTCCAGACTAAGGTTAAACTATTGAATCAAGGAGAGATACTTGAACTGTCCAAGCACCTGCCAGGGACCAGTCTCACAATTTAATTGTCCAGCTGATGCAGTTCCAGTGCTTGGACACCTGCACTGGCACTCTGTAGTTTCCTAATATATGAGCTGCTGAAACACATCTCTGTGCTTCAACAAGAAGAACAATGCTTTGTATCTGTCAGAGAGACTCCTTTTCAGAATCCAACCTCCTAATCTCTTGTGGTGACTGTTTACAGGTTGACAGGAGAAATTATGCGTGTCTATGAAAAATGTATCTCAGAATACAGAATTCAGAGATGCTATCATAAAATATTTGATTCAGTGTAAAATGAACACAATTACATGTGTGTCCCCCCACCCCCCCACCATATTTTTCTGCTCCCCCAGATGACCAGACAGGCTTACTCATAGCTCAGGGTTAGATATGTTTGTGGGTGTTGTGGGGGTTTGTTTTGTTTTGTTTTGTTTTGTTTTGTTTTGTTTTTCTTTTCTTTGTTTTTTTTTTCTTTTTCCTTTGTATCTCTGTTTTATTAATCTAAGCCTCTTAGATTCCTGGACATATGGAACAATCTCTTAATTTTGTTTAGTTGGTTTTTTTTTGTTTGTTTGTTTTTTGGGGTTTTTTTGCCATTTTCCTCTACTCTTCAATTTATAAATTGTGTAGTTCTGATGCACATGCTCATTCTTGGATATGTGCAGACTCTTTAACCCAAATCCAGCTGTCTGTGCCTCTACTTCAAGGACAGTTCTATTGTGCCACTTGTAGCTGTTAAAGAGTCACACACTACAAGTCTGGTACAATATATTAAGGGAAATTGGTGCTGGTTGTGTTCTTACCCTGGGTTTGGAATTGCAGCAATTTGGGTGCTGCCAGGCAAGCAATGGGATTATTCCTGCAGTGGTTCAGTCAGACAGATGTGGGCAAGATTAGCCAATCCTCCCCATATATTAAGCCTAGTTTCATCATCTTGAAGTAACTCAGTTTCAAGGGATGAAATGTAGAATAAATCGGTTCTAAGTAGCAATGCTTAAATGTGGCGCATCACAGAATGTGAAAATGTCAATTTGAAACCCTGGAGATGGATAATGACATGATGTTTGTAGTATGGGCCATTAAACTCATCATAGAAATTCAGCCAGAGGTGACTCAGAGCAATTATTGTACGGTATTTCATTCCTGTGATGGACAGACAAAACACTTTGTAAGTCTGGTTTTATAGCTCTGTAGTAAAAGGACTTTTTCTTGCTGAATGTAAACATGAATGCTGAGTAAAAAGAATTAATTTGATAAAAAAATAAAATCAAACTTTAAAATAACTTTTGAAAATAAAGTTTAAAAATATAAAATTTATTTATAAAATTAATAAAAATGTTAAAGAATCTTATTTTGAGATGTTGTCTATTATCTCTTTCATAGAATTCCCATAACAACTTTTATAATGTTCCTGAAGTTTTCTGTGGCATTTTTTGGGGAAAACTTTTAAGTGCTATTTGCTTTGAGATGACACACTTATACTGAATGGTGTAGTATAGTGTGCTATTCCAGTATCACCCACAAGCTTTTAACGCTGTACCGCACAGACATCCAGAAAGACACTGAGGTGCTGTGAGTTCAGAGAAGGGCAGCAAAGCTGGTGGGAGTTTTAGTGAGTAAGTCCTTTGAGAAGCAGCTGAGGGCATGTTTATGGAAAAGGATGTTCTGGGATGACCTTATCACTCTCTGCCACTGGCCAAAAGAAGCTGTAACCAGGTGGGGATCAGCCTTGATCCTGATGATCTTGAAGGTCTTTTTAAGCCTAATTGATTCTGTGATTCTGTGAGAGAGAAAGTGTGGTAGAGAACTATACATTTTCCCTTGGAATGGCTCATCCATTCTTTACTTTCTTTAACTTGGGTTGTGTACCTCAAAGACATGGGTTCCTAATTCAGATCTTAAAAATCTGAACTAATGGATGTGTTTTCATTTCTCTCAGACGACACTGAGAATCATGAATGTCTTTATTAAAGCTTTATCTGTGGCAAATCTTTTTGACACAGGCTTCAAAATGGCAGAAGATATGGACATAAAACACTATGTATGATATCTATAAAAAACAGTAGCTTAACAAGAATTTTAAGATGATGACTTTCACACACTGAATTAATTTTCTAGGATGCAATTTTTAAATTAGTTTCCCTGAAATGCTTAGCTAAGCCCAAAATATTTTATAATGTCAGATCTGTTGTCCAGGAAGGGAGGAGTCTTTTACATAAAATTTTATGTAATTTTAGTTACTGAGAGAACACTTGGCTATATTGACAGCGCTTTAAATCTGACATATTTAAAGAGCATTCTACTTACATTCTCATAAATGAAGAGTGTCAGCCAAAGCTCGAACATATCCTCTCACTTTAAAGTGAAAGAAGAAGTTAAAGGAAAAATAAAAAAAAAAATTCAGATATTTCATTTTTAGTCAAAAATTAGTTTATAACGCATAGGTTTGTTTGGGGACCTTTTAAAAAACAATACTGTGGAAATAAAAAACTTATGAGTTGGCATGTTGTCTTCACTCAGAAAAAGCTTATTTTCATTTTATGCTTTTCTCAATTTTAAAGTGGATTCAAAGTTTCTAACAGGTAGTTCTTGCATTTCCATAGACATAAGAAATCCAAATAAAATGGTATTCAACTGAAAACTCTGTGGAATACAGAAAAGTTTGGAAATTACAGAAGCTAGGCTATATTCTCTAACTACAAAAATCAGTTTGAAGGAGTAGTATTATCAAATATTAGAAAAAGAGGTTTGCTAGTCTTATAAGAATATTAATGGAAACTGTTCAGGTGATGAAAGAAGAGTCAATAACTTAAAGGAATGGCATATTATTGCCATTTACTAAATACTCATTAAAAACAAATTATGAGGAAGGATTTGGAGTATAAATCTGATGAGGAACAGTTGAGGTGGTGGAGATCTTTAGCTTTGAGAAAGGAGGCTCTGGGAGGTCTTCTTGCTCTCTCCAACTGCCTGAAAGAAGGTTGTAGCCACGTGGGAATCAGTCTCTTCTCCCAAATAACAAGTGATGAGATGAAAGGAAATGACCTCAAGCTGAGCCAAGGGAGGTTTACTTTGGATGTGAGGAATAACTTCTGCATGGAAAGGGTTGTCAGGCATTGGAATAGGTTGCCCAGGGAACTGAGGGATCCACCAGCCCTGGAGGTATCTTAAACAAGTATAGATGTGGCACTTAGGGACATGAGTGCTCTTGTGCACCTTGGCTGGAGTCCCAAGGTTTTTATAATTAACATCATATTGCTTATGCTTCTCAAGCTGGTATGCAGTCTCACTTCCACAATAGAATGGCATTTCCCATGTGAAAATAAATATTCTGTGTATCAAGTGATATATTTTAACTGCAAGTTTATAGTTACATGATGTAAAAGGTCATGTCTGGCATGTGGTATAGCTGTGCAGAGCAAAGTCCTCTGTGAACTGGAGAAATAGATGCACTCTGTGACAAGCAGTACTCATGAGTCAACTTATCCCTCTGATCCCTCCAGTTTCATTCATTTTGAATTTGACCATTGTGAACCCATGTGCAATTGTGTCCTGGCCCAGAAGCCTATACCAGTGACTTACATCAGCTTGCTGCTGATCTCTCTGTGTTCTTGGAGAAATTTGGATGAGGAGGAGACTAGGGGAAGGGACAGTACTGACAGCACACTATGATTTGTCCCTGCTTGTAGTAGGGATAAGACCAAACACAAACAATTTGTGATGTCTTTCTCACTCACAGTCTTGTTAAGATACCTCAGCAGATCTTGCAACTACCACGCAGGCACTGACCTGATCAATAGAAAATAGATTTTCAAGACACACACTTAGGCAGGGTCACCAGTCATCATGTCCGTGAAACAGACAGTGTGATAATGACTCTTCTTTACTGATCTTGTTTTATTTCCTTCTTCTAAACTGGAAGCTTCTGAATAATTTCCTTTATTTTCAGGGTGCTGTTTAGTTCTATTATACACTTTATCATAGTATCCACAAGAAAAAAAACACAAAATGCCAAACAAATATTGGATAACTCCCCAACTTTCTAGGAAATTGATGCTGTCCCTAACCAAATTGGTTGTTCTCAAAAAAGCATACCATAAACATACAAGGAGACTACTTAAATGATGAAAAAACTTTTGTTTTTTTGGCAAAGGGAGATAAAAATTTAGTTAACTGGAAAAAATAAGTGGCTGCTGCTTTTCTGCTACTTCACCTAAAACATTATAATATGCATCAGAAGAAAAAAACAGTTTTACCAAAATATCTAAAACCTTTCATTATCCTATATACCATTAAATTGTAGAAATCAGTGCCACAGGGTGTTGTGGATTCCACAAGTTTTTAGAGTTTGTATTTAAAAAATAATAAGGAAGGATAAAACCCATAAAAGTCTACAAATTTCAGATCAAGCTCTGGCTGAGGAGGTCCTTTTAAGGTGCAGATTTTCCAAAAAGAAGAGATGCTACATATTTGAAATATGAAAGGAAATTATAATTTGGTTTTAATTTTGCAATTATGATATGCTTTTTAACCAAATACTTCCTTTAATTCATGGGTATGATGGTGTCATCTCTTGCTGTATCTCAGCACATATTTTCCTATACTATCTCAGTAGTCAGGAGAGGTCCTCTGCCCACAGGCAGGTGAAGCTCAGTGTTCTGTGGCCTCATCTCATTCAAAAAATATTCACAGATCCCACTGAAATCCATTTGAATACTTGAGATATATACATATTTCAAGATATTAGATGAACACTAAACTGAATAACATTTAGAAGGAGCAAACTTTAGAAGGAGCAAACTTTCAAAGTCCTTTAAGAAGCCTTTAGCCCTTTTAGGACACATTTTGCTTTGGAACATAGTCAGCCCTTGAACACTTTTTCTTAAATAATCCCTGCCAAACTCTCATTAAATGTGAGGTTTACACCAAGCTGTCTTCCATCGTGACAGTCTAAGCCATTTGAGAAAGGTGAAAATTTCATTAGTTAGTGAACATAGTGAAATGGACAGGGGATGTGGAAAACCTGAAATGGCAAGGTTGCTCTAGTACTTTGTTCTGCTCTTCAGTCCTGTCTAATATCCCTGTGCTTATATTACTCTGCTGCAAACAGACATCACAGTGGAGCAAGACAGTGCACAATTCCAGATATTCAGAAAGAAGCTAATACATCTTCCCATTTGGCTTGTTTGGTTACATTTCAAATATACACTACTAATCTTTCTCTGACTCAAAACTGGATTCACTAATTTGGAAGAAAAGAGAAGAGAATACTCTTCTGACCCACTCATAAAGTCTGTATATACTTTAAATAAGTTTGCTGTAGAAAGAACTTGTCATTAAATGAGTCTGGGGATTTACAATTCCAGCATGAGTGCTTTAATTCTCCTTGATACAGTTTTGAACATTAAATTCAGACCAGCATAAAATAGTTATTGAACTGGAATAACTAAGAGAAGTTCAAAACATAGGAAAGACAGGACTTCATATAATACTCCCTAGGTCTAATTCAGTTTCCAGGCAAGATCATGTGTCTGTCAATAGTTGTAAATGCATGCAGATTATGTGTGCCTCTAGGGAAATATAGTGAGTAATTTTTTCTTTATCTGTTCAATTGGAAAATATGTGCTATACAGTAGAGGCAGATTTTCAGCATGATGTAGGAAACACACACCTCAGTCTCTTCCTATAATAATAATAATAATAATAATTGAAACATTAGTTCTTTATGCTGAGCGATATAAATCTTAAATAGAAACCATATTCTGTTTCCTACTAAAGCACTTTTGGTTGGTTTGCTTTTTCCATCTTCAAAGTATATTGAAAATTTTGTATTAAGATATAAATATCGTCTCTGTAAATATGTGGTTGAGATGCTAAAACCTATATGCTTTTTTAGAAATATCTGAATGTACTTCAGATTCACCACATGAATAATATTTGAAAAGATCTCATAGTATTTGAACTATTTTTATAGATGTGAAGATGCTGCCATAAAATTTGCATTTCTATTCAATGGAAATCAGTAAATTAGAGTTGTGATGAAACTCCCGGTCCTGTAAACTGGAATGTCAGAACTACACAGTTTCCAGATTAGCAAGAAAAGCCCATATTTTTAAAATTATTTGCTGTGCAAATCCTCTACTTTTCTCAACTATCAGGATAATATTCCATCATGTACTCTGTTTATATTTAGCCAACAACTTTTTTTCCATTAGAAAATGTCCTAAACATGTATATGGTGCCTAACTAAACATGTTCTACTCTATTGTCCCTATTTGCATGCCTGGACCAGCTTGAAATGATTCGATTAGATATTTAATTAATAAAGCAATTTGATTCATATCACTGTTGAATGGACAGGATGAAGGCCAGAAGAATATTAAAAGAAACTATTTCAGACTTGTTACAAATCACTAACTTTGGATATATGTCCCTATATTGCCATGACTAATTCAGCTAATTCAACTGATTTAAGAGAAACAAGATTTTAGAACTAAGGTGGTAGGATATCTCTAAAAATGTAATAGTGTTATAGTATAGAATCAAAAAAAAAAAAAATGAAAGTACACATGAATGAGACTGGTTTAGCAGGTCATAACTTTCACAGCATAATCAAGAGAAACAATTTTATAATTGAAAGGATTAATAGTGACTACAGACAACCCCAAAGCAGTAACCTTATCAAACAGTTGAATACATTTTAGGAAATCAATACACCATTGTTTTGCCATATACCCATTAACTATCTCGAAGTTCACAGACATAAAATTTGGAAGAATGGACTTTTGAACTGTAAACAGGAAAATACCATTCTGTCATTTAGTTGCTCTAATGCAGGTATCTAGACCTGACTGGTGGTTGGATTTTTATCAGAGTTATTGAATTACTTGTAAGAAAAACATGGCTTAAATAAACTTACTGTGATTATTCTCTAGACAAATTATTAGCGGAAGGTTTTAAATTGATGCAGGCAGAAATAGTTATTGAAAAACTACCAAATATGTATCTCTAAAAAAGAATTTTCTTGTCCATGATAGAAGGATTTGAGTAACAAGGGATGTGGTAGAGGCTCATGAAGCAATATATGCTCTAGAATCTTAACTGGCTCTCCTGTGTTATTTTTCATACTACAAGAACAAGGACTTGTGCAGTAGAATTGATACACAACAAACACAATGCTAGAAGACAATATATTACATAAAATTCATAGCCATTCTGTAGTAAGGAATGCCACAATTACTGTTCAGGTCAAGACTTTTACCACATTTAAAAAAAGACTAGGGGTTTATAGGTGTAATGAAAACTTCTACTACCTACAATAGAATTAAAAGATGCTACAAAAATCTTGCTTCATGACAGAAATGAACTTTTGCCATAACTCCAGTTGCTCTTCAGACATGGAAATTCTTCCAGTGATTTTAAAGAGGCAAAGATTTTATATACTTTCAATAAGTGTGATTGTGAAATCTCCTATTGAAATTTGTTATTGAGTAATCTTTAAAATGATACAGTAGAGATCAAATTACAAGAAACATCAATATAGTCTTTTCACATTCTTCTTACCTTTAAGATATTAATTCTTTAGACATTCTGCTTTGCTTTCTGAGGGTTACTAATTTGCAGTGTTTCAAGTCTTCTTGGCAATATAAACATATGCTACTGTGAACAAAATGTTTCCTTTTAAGTAAATATAAACATGAGATAAAAGAATTAGTGAGATGAAGCTGAACAAACAGACATACAAATGTCAAGGCCCTGGAGAACACTGACTGCATCATTTTAATGAGCAGCTAGTTAGCCTAGTGTCAGTGCTTTGCTATCAGCAAAACCTTTTCACTTGCACATTCTTCCTGAATGAGGCAAGATGGAAGAATTTTCTGTCAACTTTGAGAGTTGTCTTCTCCTCTCGTCCCTTCTGATATCATAAGAGTGCGATATTTCCAAATAGAATGTCCTCTGCAGAACAAAAGTCTGAAAAGGAAAAGCTCTCTGCTTGCCCTTGCCACTCAGGTGGCTAATACACTAAGGGGTTTGAATATGAGTCCTGCCTGTCCTGTCATTTGGGGTTTTTTCCCCTTAGAAATGGATGTAATGAAACTTCCTGATGAAATTTCACTGAATCCAATCCACTTTCACAAACTCTGTTGGTAAAAGTTAATGGATAATTTTATGAGTAAAAGCTATGTAGTCCTCTTTTTCCTCTTATTTCTTTTTTAATCATCTCCAATCCTAATGATCCTTTGCCACAAATGAAGCTTGAAATAAATATGAACATAAAATATCCAGTTCATGATCTTTGCAAATTGCCACATTGTTGCAAGAATACATCTTAACCGTGATCACTGAAGCATAATTTTTGCATGGATTATAAAGTTTATATTTTTCACAAGAGACACTGCTCTTACCCATCCCAGTTTTATATCAGGGTTTTATACAAGTTCAAGTCCATTGACTTTACTGGCATTTCCCCAAGTTTGCACCAGTACAAATGAGAGGAAGAAAGACTGACAAACAAAAAGATTTTTTTCTGATAAGTTCTCTATCTTAAAGGAATTTCACGCAAGCAACCAACTTTGTTACATTACTTTTGCACTTAAATTCTACTTAAATATTTTAACATTTTTCAAAAGGAGAATTATTTAGGCATTTATTGTTTTCAAGGCTTCTATATTTACTATAATAAATTATTTAAGATAAAATTATAGGGGTTTTTCTTTAATCTAAAAATATAATATTTATAAATAATTGAAATGTAACACATTTCTAAGATGCTTTACACCATATCTCTATGTAATGTTTTAAGGGTATTCCTACAAGGTTGTACAGAAGAGAGAGAAAAAGGAGGTGGAGAATTTCAAATAAGCAAATCCCAATATCTGTAATATATATGTACTGACTATTCCTTTTTCAGTGTTTGGACATATATGTGAGTGAGAGTGATTTCTTTTCCATGAGTGTTAGATTTATACGTACCAAGATCAAAACTTTAACTTTGAAAAAGCGTGATAATTTTGATGTTCTGGTTAGCTCAAAGACTTGATTAAATATAGTCAATAAATGATTAATATTTTTTTATGTTTACTGTGATATAATCAATGCTTTCTGATTGGCTCTTTCTTGGTCTTGCAGGATTCCCAAGAACAATTCAGTTTTGTGTTTGTTTTGAGTAGAGCTACTATTGATCGTGTAGCTAATAATTGGAAATAGATAATGATAGTATCATCGATTTATAAAATACCTTGGCTTCAAAGAGACACACAAGGACCATCAAATCCAACTCCTGGCCCTGCACAGCACTATCCCCAAGAGTCACAGTGTGTTCTTGAGTGTTAGTCAAATGCTTCTTGAACTCTGTCAGGTTTGGTGCCATGACCACTCTGCTGGGTAATTTGTTCCTGTGCCCAACCACATTAGGTGAAGAATCTTTTCCTAAGATCCAGCCTTAATCTTTCCTGGCTCATCTTCTTGATGTTCCCTCAGGTGCTGTTGCTAGTCACCAGAGAACAGAGATCAGTTTTAATTTATTATTGTATTGATCAAGAGGAAATCATGCTTAACCAATTTGATAGCTTTCTACACTGTCATGGCAGTGAGAGTTGATAAGGAAAGAGCAGTGAATATTTTCTGCCTTGACTTCTGCAAAGATTTTGACAATGCCTTCCATAACATCCTCATAGATAGGCTCAGGAAATTTGGGTTTCATGAATGGACAGTGAGATGGATGAAGAATTGTCTGAATGGCAGATCTCAGAAAGTCATTATCAGTGGAGTAAAATCCAGTAGGAAGCCTGCAGTCAGTGGTGATCCCCAGGATCATCTCTGGATTCTGTCGTTTTCAGCTCATCAAAGGCTTGGATGTAGGGATGCCATGTACCCTCAGTAAGTTTGCTTATGATACAAAACTGGAGGAGCAGCTGATGAGAATTTAGCAGGACCTTGATAGGCTGGAGAGCTGGACAGAGAGAAATCTCATGAGGTTCAAGGACAAGGGTAGGGTACTGCACCTGAGGAGGTAACCCAAAGTACCAGCACAGGCTGGGGTTCCTCAGTACAAGAAAGAAAAGAAGATACTGAAGAGGGTGCAGCAGAGACCACAGAGCACCTCTGGAACACCTCTCTACTGTGGGACCTAGGCACGCTTAATGTAGGAAAGAGAAGACTGAGAAGGGATCGCATTAATGCATATAAATATCTCAAAGGCAGAGTGGCAAGTGTTAAGACTCTTTCCATCAATGCCCAGTGAATGGACATGGAGTCATAAACTAAATCACTGGAAATTCCACCTCACCTTGAGAAACAACTTCCTTGGGGGTGGCATAGCACTGGAACGGGCTGCCCAGGGAGGGTGTGGACTCTGTCTCTAAAGACAAAAAATCCCACCTGGACAAATCAGAATAATATCTGAATAAGAATAATCCAGTTTCAGAGTTCTCTCGCTTCTTTTGAAAGGGGAGCTGAATACTTGAGTAGTTTTTTTATGGCTTTCTTTGTTCTAATCTCTTAGGCTACGCTAGCTGTAGCAAATCATGCTAAGTCAATGATTGAGGCTATGAATTATATTCTTTGTTCTGTGCTATTGCTAAAATGGTGCCTGGTTCAGTTTTGGCTTGAGACATACAAAATTCATTTGCAAAATCCCCACACACAGCACTGAGCAGGTGGCATTCCCCATAAGCAGCGTGGATACAGTTTCCCTGCACTAGAAGATTAAGGATTGTTCTTGGCTATAGATTTGAACAGAACATGTAGTTGACCTCAGGAGCAGAGGACAAAACCTTTTGCTAGTTTACAAGCAGCTACTTAATTTCAAGTTTCACAGTCTTCTGGAGAGGATCATAACCCAGATTCCACTCCAGTAGTGGAATTAGTAATTAGAAATTATAAATCTACTAATTTATACTAGAAATTTCTAATTTTTACTCAGGCTTCCCTGAGGAAGTGTGATCTCCTGCACACTATTTTGATTTCTCCTGCCAGGAAAGCCAATCAAAATGTCTGTGTTTAGCAATGAAATGGAAAATCATGTAAATAACAAGAAAATTGCAAAGCACAGAGACATGATTCAAGGTCAGTACAATTACTGTGTGGCCATTTTCAATCTACAGACATCCTTCTGTTTGACTTACAAAGTTAATTCATTTTTAGTAGCATCATAGTCATAATTTTGATAAATGAATTATATTGGCATGTAAAGCCACTCATTTAAACAGTTATGTGTAGTTTTTTCAGGTTCCCTCATAACTAACTTTGTTGGCTTTAATGCTTTTCTCAAAGAGGTTGTAGCCTACAAGACTCTGAAGATTGAACTGTCTGTTTTATACCCAGCAGGACAAATTTAGGTAGGTGGAATTCAATTATGCTAATCTGAATTTGGCTCAGACACCAGAGGCAACATTAATTTTCCTGCTGGGATTTTTACCTCTGAAACAGTGCAGTAATCTTTCATTAGATAGTCTAGAAATATCTTTATCTTCAGTGTGGACCGTGGACATGTTTGAAGCATAGTACAAATGTTTCAAAAGGAAAAATAAGTAAATTAGAAACACCCTTAATTGTCTCAGTAGCAGGGATTCTCAGAAGAGCTTCATTAAAATTGCCCATTTAAAAATATGTGTTTAAAAGTGCAACCACTCAAAATGATCAGATATATTAAACGCTATCACACAAATTAATAATTTACAATTAATAACCAAATCATATAATTATAGAACTTTAATTTTCTTTATCCATCTCTTCTTTCCTCAGTCCTTTAAAAGGGATTGACTAATGACTTTTCATTTCTGTAAAATTTTTTTGTCTGCTGCTAAGGGATTACAACCCTGACTATTTCTCTATCTAATTACTTTCAAATTTCCCCTTACTTCCAAGCTATTTTGTTCAGAACCATGGACTGTTGTGTTCTTCATTTTCGGGTAGAAAGACATACATCTGTTGCAGCAAGCACAGATATGGGCCACGAAGTTGATAAAGGGAGTAGACCACCTTCCCTACAAAGGCTGAGAAAGTTGGGAACTGCTCAGCCTGGAGAAGAGAAGGATTTGCAGAGACCTAAGAGCAGCCTCCCAGCATCTGAAGGGGACCCATGGGGAAGCTGGAGAAGGACTCTTCATCAGGAACTATAGTGAAAGGACAAGGGGGAATGGCTGCAAACTACAGAAGGGTAGGTTTAGATTAGATATTAGGAGCACATTCTTGGCTGTGAGGATTGTGAGGCACTGGAACAGTTTTCCCAAAGAAGCTGTGGATGTCCCACCTGGGAGTGTTCAATCTGGTTAGATGGGGCTTTGAGCAAACTGGTGTAAAGGAAGGTGTCTCAGCCCGTGGCAGGGTGGTCAGACTAGATGATCTTTGAAGCACCTTTCAACCCAGATCATTCTATGATATGATTCTATGACTCTAGGTTCAAATATGAGTTGGCTTCAGAATTTTGGAGATAGTACCATGATATTTTTGGAGGAAACTGGTTTTAAATGTATTTAAATTCAACCATGATATCTACTCTTAAAATTAAACTATTTAGAAAAAATAATCCGTTTATTGGATTTGTTCTTTCATGCATTCTTTTGGGTTCTTTTCCCTTGTGTTCCACATTTTGCCATCATGAAGTGTCAATATATAAACTGTAATGTCAAAAAATTTGTCTCCTTCATTTTCCCCAGGGTCCTGCTTTCTTGATCTTCTGGGATGCAGCATATTAATGCACAGGCATTATTTTTAAGTGAACTATCAATTTTTGATGGAACATGTGCTATATTGGTGATAGTTCACTCCTGACCCTGCCTCTAAGGGCAGTATGCAAGTTCTCACATGCAGAATGATGCCATTCATCCATTTGTTTTATCACACAATTCCAGCAGGCCTTTTGCAGTTCTCCCACTCACATACCCTCACAATATTTCCTAGCACATCTAAGTTTATCACTTTTACTGTTGTATAAAAATGTCATGCTGGTAGATTGAAAGCTCACCCATGATTTCAAGCCTTGGGCTTGAAAAATCCTAGAAAATCGCAGTCGCTATTTCTTTTGGTCTTAAGAATATCACACATTGCATATAAAAATATGGAAAAAATATTAGGAAAAATACAATGGCATCATCCGTATTGTACCATTACGGGTAACTGTTCAAGTGATGCAGAATGATCATGTCCATACTGCTAAGGGCTTCAAATCAGACAGCCCAAGCTCACATCTGACCAGATTTTCAGCTGAACTGTAGTTGTATTTTGTAAATGTAGAAGCTCTTTCTCTTTTCCGTCATTTAGTTTCTCTTTTTTGGCCTTTAGTTCAAACTTTTACTTTAGTTCTCTGTAGGTTTGTTTTAATATGGCAATTGCCTTGTTTATCAACAGTCATTCTTCTACATACTTAGATTTATTAAGAGAGCCTGGCAAAAGCTATGTGTTGCCTGTTAGCTTCCTCATTGTAGAAATGTCCATAATGGAGAGAAATGAAAGCAAAAGCCCTGAACACTCCTTAGCTCTGCACAGCCTGAACTTCAATAGTCAGCTAAAGCCACCCATAAAATCTCATTGCGGTGCACCCTTGAGTGTCACTTGGATCTTTAAAAGCTCACTTTTGAGTATGAATTGAATAAAAAGAAGCTACTAGGAGGACATTTTTTTGCAGATCATAAATAATACTCAATTCTAGATCTGCAAACAATAATGTTTGTTTATAACATTTCTTATAGAAGTAAAACACTTAGCAGATCAGTATCTGACCACTGTGGCTTTTTCTTTAGCAGAAATTTTTATGGTACTAACAGTAAAACCACCGGATATGATTAAAAAACAGGTTCTTGACCTTATAGTGCAAAGTCAAAAGTATCGCCTGCAGGATGTTGTCTGTTCATATACATATACATAGATATACATATATACCTATATATACACATACATATACATATACATATATAAATTAAATGGAAGTTCAGTTCACATAAATATATTTTTAACCATGTTTTCTTGTCTTCAGTTTATGGAGAAATTTTGTAATTATGATGACAAAGAGAAAAAAACCCTCAATATTCAAATATAATTATATCAAATGATTTTTAAACTCTATGAAAAATTCTGGTTTAGACATTGTAATGCAGCTGTCAGTGAATTAGATACATCTGACATAATAATTACCCTTGCTAATCAATAACTGTTAATTAATCCATTCAAACTGACATAAGTATTTTAAACATCTCTAGGAAGTTAGAACAAGTTTAAGAGTCTGACTCAAGATCTCTTGGTTTTGAAGTTTTGCTGTGCTTGAAAAACATGTGATTTCCTCAGCAATGACTCTTGGGATTGGAGTGTACAAAAAAAGTGTCTGCATAATAATAACAACAATTAGAAACAGAAAACAATCTTAATAGCATCTCCAGTAAGTAAAAGAACTCCTAAGAGGAGTCTGCATGGTTTTTTTTTTATAAAGCTCTGAAACTCTTTTGAAGCATATTTGGTCCATGCACAGCTTGCTCACCACATTTCCTCTTTTTTCCATCCATCAATGGTTTCTGTATATTCCTTTATTCTTTGCTGGGATTATGTCCTGATACATCTCAGCCTGTTCAAAAGGTACCTCCTCCTAAACTGGCAAAACTTTTCAAATTTTTCGTGTCTACATCAATAGGTTTTGAATTGAAAGTTTGAAAATCTTTTTGATATATAAACAAATCACTGTGCATGTGTCCTCTTGTGATCATCGTTGGAGGCATTTCACCACCTCCAGAATAGTTTAGACTGGCCAGGATAGTTTAGGTATGCATTTCAGAATAACAACCTAGGTGAGACCACATGGCTCCTAGCTCTACTCCCTCATGTCCAAGACTAGGACAATTATAAAGACAGATGGAAAGACAAAATACAGTAAGATTAATGAGAAGTATAAACTTTAAAAGTTAATCCAGTTCTGTGCGCAGTATACATCATCTTCAAATATATGTATCACATTCAAGCAGCACTTCAGTGGAATTGAAAACCACACAGACCAATAATCTGTAATATGTAATTTTCCTGCTTAGTGGTGTATTTAGGTACAATTCTTAGTAAATGTGAGAGGATTCCTGTTGGGTTCAAAAAGTTCTATCACACTTGTTCAGGTTTTTATCTCCAGAGATCAGAGAACTTAGCAGCAGTAAGCCGAGTCTGAAGCAGCTGTTCCACCACCAGCAAATAAACTGGTTACTGAATGAAGCAGTGCTCATTTCATAATAAATTAAATTATCCAAAAGGTTATGAGTTTTCAAATGTTAAACTAGAATTACCTATATATATATGTAAACAGTCTTATATTTTAAGGATGCTGATGTATTGTAATAAACTAGTATAAAATTCTGAATAAATATAAATTTTCAAAGATAACAAAGTACCACAACTGTATTATGATTATTTGAAGTAAAAATCATATCAAAAGTATTGATAAATTAAATTAAATCAATTAATGTATCTAATCTGTTATCTTTCCACAACATTTTATAATTACTTTCACTTGTATACTCAAAAATATGAGAGGCTTGCTAAGATCTTATTTGTATTCTTTACTGCCTACAGTTTGGGAGGACTATCTTCCATTTAAAAAGAGAAAAAATTGTTCATGTATAATCAGAATTGGCAATGTGCATTCCTCAAGGAGGAAAAATATGTGCCTTTTAGTATATTTTGTGGAGGTATCTAAAGTATAACTCCATATAAAATTTAGTACAGTCAAAGTCAAGTAACAGTTTATGTATTCTACAGTGCATAAGAAAATACACCAATACATGTAGCAGATGTGAATAACAGAAAGAAAGGAAACTATCTTTCTTTCAAGGAATCTACTGTTTATTTCCCTTCTGCCAAAACCCCCCAGTTACTCAACATATCTTCTACAATTTTCCTGTTCCTGCTGTTCTTCCAATGTCTTTCTTAAAAAAAAAAAAATAAAATAAAAAAGGCAAAAAAAAGAGTTATTTATAAGTATTTACATTTTCCTGCCTTTCCATTTTTCCCCCTTTGATTTTCTTTCATTCCCTGCTTATCTAAAGTGAACAGGTAGGAAGGTAGGAAGTCTTGCAGCTGACTGGGAGATATTAATATGATGACAGGCCTGTTGGGAGACCAAAAAGACAGATATAACTGTCTCACCCATTTTATTTCCTTTGTGAAGATATTAGTTTGCCTCCTCAGTCCCAGACGTTGACCACAGTCCATGAAACTTAATATTTCAAAGAAATTTAGTATCTTTAAGACCTTAACCCACCTGTCAAATTTGATTGAAAAATTCCAGTGAGATCAAAAATTATTAAAAGAAACAGACAGATGTGGAGAGAAAGAGATGGACTAAAAGACAGAGTTATTTTGTAAGTCTTCTTCATTTAGGAAATAAAATTAAAAGTCTGGTTTGAGATTAACTAGTTATTCAGAGCAGGTACATAGTGCTAGTTACATTCCATAAAACGTTTATTGCGTTTTTGAACATTCTAACTGCAGCCTATTATCTGCCATTAAATCTGGAATAGAATATGTTCCTAATTAGTAGTGTGTTCAACCATGATATTATTGTCCAAAGCAATTAGTTTTTGGCTCCAAGAAATTAAAGTTGTAATTTTCTTAACTATTTTAGCTGAGGAATTTTGACCTTCCCATGTTAGGAGATTCAACTTAGTCATCTCAGTTTATCTACATGAAAAAAAAAATTATTGATTCCATCAAGTCTAGATTTTATGGCCTACATTTAGGGAAAGTGGAACTAAAGCTCCCAGAGACACCTAAATTGGGCACTGCAATTACAGTACATGCACTACCAACTGTAAGTTATTAAGGAGAGGGTGCATTTTCTGGCTAATACAAAGAAATGCACAAAAATAATAAATCTTAAGGGTGTTCTTTTTTCCTAGTGATTTTAGCTTTCAGGCATAGACGCCACCATTTTTTTCCATCTCTTCAAAGCACTAAATGATCTATAATAAAAAACAGCAGTAGGAACTATGGATGCTGTCAAAATCTCGGATCGATGATTTTGGGAAGGAGCGAGATGGAACCATATTTATATTTCTGAAACCAATATTTGCCCATACTCTACGATTTTTGTCTTCTAGATGTTCAATAGTAGAAACTCTAAATAAAATATAAAAGAGGCCTAAATTCTCCCAGTGACTCCTCTGGAAGTTTATTTTAGGAAAACTCATCTTGATTATGCTTAACTTGCCTTATTGTGCAAGTTTAAACAACTGTGATCTTGCAATTATTCCCAATTGCTTTATTACTCTCTCAGCCAGAATTATTTAGTTAAACTAATCCTCAACTGCTTTGCAGTCACCTGTATTTAAGGAGTATATAATGAGATTGCAAACCAGAACACTAAGTGGAAACACCATCTTATATATAAAAACTGTATGTCAGCTAACTTATTGGAAAAGAAATTTTGGTCGTGTCTAAACAGCTGGCTCTCATTTTTGCCTTTATAATGTATATAAAATCCATTCATGCTAGACTAGACCACAACCAGAACAGTTTAGAACAGAGAGGTCAGTGGAACCGAATTATATTGTAGAAATTCCTCCAAGACTATTGACTTTGTCTGGGCTTTAAACAATTGGATTGGATAGAATGGGAGAAATTCTACCAATTTCTTCTCATTTCCACTGCTGATTTTATAAAAAGTCATTACTGTTGGTAATTCATGACATGTTAAGCTAACATTTTAAGATTTTATATGTCTACATTTTTGGGTGAAAAAAACCCCAATTATTTTGGTAAATCCATTCGGTATTGCTGATTATACATATTTAAATTCAAAAAATAATTGTGAAGAAAAGTACATAAATGAAGAAGATATATAAACCAAATTA
This sequence comes from Sitta europaea, assembly GCA_013400255.1. Lineage (NCBI taxonomy): Eukaryota > Metazoa > Chordata > Aves > Passeriformes > Sittidae > Sitta > Sitta europaea. The sequence goes on along the minus strand of VXBS01005135.1, from coordinate 244,683 downwards.
GTTTTTTTTTAAAAAAAACAGCATATGCAAGAAGACTTGGAAAACTTTTATCAGGTTGTATAAGTGAAATTAAAAACTTTAGGAACTTTTCAGGCATTTACCACAATAATATTCATGGAATGTTTTTCTCTTTTCTAACTAAAAGAACTCTCACTGGTATTAGCAAAGGCCAATAAAAGCTACTTTTATTGTGAATGAAGAGACACTGCTGTCTCACATCATTAGAAACAATTTCTAGTCTCCCAGAAGACACAGTTTAATTGATAAAACATTAGTGTGATAGAGACTGTTTGTCAAAAGTTAACTTGTGAACTTACTAGAGTTTAATGAAAATGAGCTGAAGTTTTCTGTTTATTTTTTAACCTAGTGCTTCTTTAAAAAAAAAGTTCCATTTCTCTCTTTTTTTTCTTTTTAATTATCTGTAACATTTTTGTATTTTAGAGTGGAAAATAACAAAAATTGCTTTTGAGGGATACATTGGTTTTTATCGTAGTACATGTACTTTAGCTTTTTATTAGGAATAATCTTTTGCTACTTCTCTCTGGTCTTCTAATGAAGTGTTACTATGGATATGATTTGATTTTAACTTCTGTAATTATTTTCTCAGACATTATTGCTGCTCTGCATAACATTACAGCCTCCAGGTTTATAATATGTTGTTACACATTTTGATTCACCTTTGGTGAAGTAAAGCCCCATGGCCACCCTTGATGCAGCAGCCAAAAACTATGTTATATTCTTATACAAAAAGATGTCTGTGAGGAGTAATTACAGAATTACAAAATCACAGAAAAGTCAGAAGGAGGGAGTATCAGAAGGAGGAAAAGAGGAAAGAGTTAGTTATTTTTTAGAAACCGTGGAAAATACCTGACAGTCACATAGGAATGAGGCCTTCTTCCCCTACAAAGGTGGTGTGATCTATAACCCAACTGAAGTTCATGTAACAGCAATACATGTATTATGGGCAGTAAAAAGGAGTTGGAAAACTGTTGAGATTGAGTGCACCCTGTCAGTTTGCAGTCTACACCAAGTTGGGAAGGAATGTTGTTCTGCTGGAGGGCAGGAAGGCTCAGCAGAGGGGTCTGGACAGGCTGGATCAATTTGCTGAGGCCAGTCATATGAGGTTCAACAAGACCAAATGCCAGATCCTGCCCTTGGGTCACAACCCCTGCAGTGCTACAGGCTGAGGAAGAGTGCAGAAAAGTTTTGCAGCTGGAAGTGCTGGTCAACAGCAGCTGGATGTGAGCCAGAAGGTGCCCAGGTGGCCAAGAAGGCCGGTGGCATTCTGGCCCGTATCAGCTATGGTGTGGCCAGCAGGACCAGGGCAGTGACTGCCCCTGTGCACGTAGCATTCATGAGGCTGCACCTCGAGCCCTGTGTTCACTTTTGGGGATGTGACCACTGAGGAGTTGGAGGAAGTCCAGTGAACAGAAGCAGAACAGATGAAGGGTCTGGAGCACAAGTTTTATGTGAAGCAGCTGAGGGACATGGGAGAATAAGAGGTCTCTTTTCCAAAGTTATGAGCAATAGGAAAAGAGGAAACTGATTCAAGTTGTGCTAGGGGAGATTTAAATTGCATATTAGGAAACATTTCTACACTGAATGGTTGTCAGACTTTGGAAAAGGCTGTCCAGGGAATTGGTTAAGTCATGGTCCCTGGAGGTACTTTAAAATTGTGTAGATGTGGCACTTAGGGTTTATTGGTGGGCTTAGCAGTGTTAGTTGTATGATTTGACTTGATAATCTTAAAGGTCTTTTCAATCCTATGATTATAGAATTTTTAAAATCATTACTTCCTTAGGAATTTTCATTGAGCAAAATGGTGTCCCCAACTATCTAGAAGGTGAACAATTTTTTTTAATTCCTGAAATCTTTGTAATGGATTTGAAGTTGCAAGACTGAACTGTCTGGAGATCAGGTTTTAAAACCTTTCCTTTCAAACCCCTGTGCAACCACTCTTTTAATACTCAGAATCATGACACAGAAAGACACTTATGCAAAGTTTCTGTGATGCAACAAGGCTCTGCAAATGTTCAGCCTTATAGTATGGAACAATTTATCATGGAAACTGTGGTATAAACTTGCATCAAGATTTTCCAATACATAACATTTCTATAATTATTCTCATCGGAAGCATCGCTATAATTATTCTCATCAGAAAGAACTAAAGCTTCAAGATAGATAGATTACATAAGATACTTCTGACTATGAAAGGAAACCTATTGAATACAGAAAACCGCACCCTGAACTCTTCAAGTTTATCTCCAGAATAATGACTGAATTTGTAATACTCTAAATCATTTTATAGATGTAATCAACACTAAGCAAATGAAAAGGAGAGGAGCTCTCATGCTCAATAAAATGATTGGGTCCCCTACTAAACAATACTTGATCACTGCACTTTACAAGAGATCAGATTCCTTTCACCATTATTTCAATTATAGGCAAACATAAATGCTACTTACACCAAAAGCTACTTTACAATCACTTTATTTTAATCATATTTTTTCCCCCTCTTATTGCTTCCTTTTTTTTTTTTTACATAAGCTGCCAAGCAATTAAATAATTTCATCTAATTTGTATGTCTTTATAAAATTCCCTTACAGACTTCAATGGAATTTTTGTCCAGGACACGAATAAAAGCAAGGTAATGACTACCATTTACACTGCTTTTTAGGCTTCTGATCTGAGGGTGAAAGCATCACACTTAAATAAATTTGTATTTATTTTTAGGTGGTCTGAAACCAAAGATCTTGTCTGGGGTTTTGATGGGTTTTTTTTGTTTGTTTTTTTGGGGGGGGTTTTGTTTAATTTCTTCTCTGAGTTTCAGATGTGTACTCATTTAAGATTTGCTTGCGACATTGTTATTTTGCTGCTAACTTATAACACTACATTTGAAGAACAGTTAACATTTCTGAAATATATCATACTAAATAGTGCTTCCTGTGAAATATTTAAGTTAATTATTTTTAAAATATTTCTATTTTGCATTACCTAAAGAGACAGTTCCATGCAATGCTGCTGCTTAGAAGAACAGATTTTTTCTTCCTGATCATAGACTAAATAAAGAGAAAAACATTTTTTGATGTACTGCTTTGTGTCTTAGTCCATCAATACTTCAGTCCAAGAGTTTAGTTTTCTGCTCTAGGCTTCTTACAAGGTCCTGTGACAATGATCACTCACATTGGGACAGCCTATCCTGTTTCTATTTTACCCACTTTCTGCTCATCTCTCCATGTTCCAGTTGTCTTCAGAGCAAATAAGCCATGTATCTGAACTGAATTTCAGAACCTCTTTTTGGATCAGATGAATCTCTCTAGTGTGCCTATTTTTTTCCCCACTGCTTTTTGAGGAATCCTTGTAACTCAAATGACAACACGAGAGACTTGACACTCTCAGATGAAACCCACTTCTTGTCTTCCCATTTCCTCTAGTGGACTTCTTTCCCCAGAAAATCTGCAGGTACTCAGTCAGTGTCTCTAAAACCAGAACTGAAGCTCAGCCCCTGAACTGGAGTTCTAATCAGGTCCATCTGGAAGATCATGGCCATGGCTGAATGCAGGGCCAGAGCTGAAACACAGTCCCCAGGACGGAGGATGGCCCTGTGGACATCTCACCACCCTGGCTCACACAGCTCACCTCATTTTATCCTGACCCCAACTATGGTGCACCACCCTGCATCTCCATCCTGGGACACAGGCAGACAAATCCTCACAAAGTTGGGTCCTAATTCAGGGTCCTGTGTCTCTCACTGGGAAGTACTCAGGGCTGTGGATTGTGTTTATGAATTTAATCATTCTAGACACACTTCTCCTCGGAATCTAATGACCTCTCACCACTGTTATTACCACCTTTTTCACAGACTTTTTCTCAGAGTCACTAGTATTAATATCAGCTAGCAATGTACACACTAAGCCTAATAAATGGGGCATAAAACACCCTCCAATTTTCCTCGAATGTACAGTCATAATATCATTTTTCACTTTCAGGCTTTCTATTTTTTGTCTTACCAGTTTTGACTTGTCCATATACATTCCTTGAAGACTTTCACTCCATTATTACTACTCTTTGGGAGAGACACAAATACCATATTGCATGATGCTGTCCTCATAGAAGTGCAATTAAGGCCTGTCAGCAGTCCAAATGAAAATGTTACCAATGAACTATACATACAAAAATATCACAAGAATAATGCTCCACATTGCTGGCTCTTACGCCTCAGTGACAAAGCACTATAATAATAGTTATCTAGAGAGACTGATTCTATTCTCCAGTGAGTTAACAAATTCTAACCTACAGACCCTAAAACAGAAGAATAAAAAGCAATTTTCTCCATCTGTTGAACTTTCTTCTCCTGCTTCTAGTGACTCTTCATTAGCTTTGAAACAACCATTCCCATTGCATCTGATAGAAATACATCCACAAACATTATTACTCTGTTCGCTTTATTAGAAGATTCCAAGGTATACTTATTACCAGGTTAGTAGTAAATTTTATTAAAACCTTTTTCAGAAATAAAATTAACATCGGTGTCAAAATCTTCTCATTTTACATCTTTGTTTTAAATTAGCACAATTCTAGTAATTAGTGATATGCCATGTAACTAAACTACCAAACTCATATTGAGAAACAAGTTCAAATATGAAAATAATACACGTTTGTTAAATAAAATGCATTTGTTAATTAATTTTTAAACCAAATGATGTTCAGAGAAAAAATTAATTATTAAAAAAATAAATAATAATGTTAAAATAAATGCAGAAAGAACATCTTGAATGATATTGTGCATCAAAAATTCTGAAATTCATTGTGCTGCACAATATAGTGATTTGGACATTGTGCATTTGACTTTCTAGGAGAAATCTCAGGACGGTAAAAACTGTAAAGGTGGTAAATCTACCAAAGTGGACACTGTGGTGATCTCTACCTACCTTTTATCAAAAGACTGAGAGATAACATCATGACTGAATATAAATACCCTCTCTAATAAAAGAACACTACATACCAAGGGCTACAACATCTATCAGGAAAGAAGAAATAAGTACCAGAAAATTAAACTGAATATTCTGAAATAGAGATGCTTATGATGATGATAATTTTTTTTTTAAAAAAACAAGAATAATAAATATTTGCAATAAAATACCAAGAAAATTCTTAGATACTCATTATATTTTGGTGCTTCAAGAACTGGATTTATTTCCAATAGATGTGCTTTAGACAAATAAAAGGGCAAATTCCATGGCATGTAACATACAGAGGAGGACAGACAGAATTTCTGATGTTCTTTCTTGTGCTTTGCCTTTATGTATCTTGATGAGTAGGGCCCCTCAAGTTTCAGAAATCTATTTATGAATCTATTTGTAGGAATGGGACCTATAGAAAATGCAGAAATGAGAGGCAGAAATCATAGTGAGCAGAAAGTTAACAATGCTACTTTTATTTTTGTTGTTTCGAGTGCCACAATTTACCTTGCATAAGTAAATTGAGTGCATAAGTAAACAAGGTGGTGATATCCAGGAACATCAGTTATATTGTCCCTAATGTATATTTGATAAGATGAATTTAATAGCATTATCATACATTTAGTTTCACAAGACTCATTCACTGTGCACAGAGAATAGTGAATGAAGCAACTGAGCAAAATTTTATCTAATTCTAATTATTTAATGGGTTGTTCTCTGTCTTGTGCATAGTTTATCAGCAGATCCACATGAATAACACTTAGAGCTGCTCTCAGTAATATTTTTGGGCTTCTAAAGTGTTTATCAGATCCGATTCTGATAAAAAATCCAAATATAATTTGGACAAATATTAATCATGGATCCAAAGGATTATTTTGGTCTCATGCAAATTGAGTATTTTTCTCACCTATTTTTCTTATTATTCAAATTATCTATTAACCAGGTAGAGTCTTGAGGGTTGGGGTGGGGGGGAGTGGGACAGTGATTCATCATATGCATAAAGAGATTTTGGAAACAAGTACAAGAGATTTAACAGAAACTGATGAGTTTACTTTATTTCATAAGACTCTAAACAAATACAGTAGTGACATTTTGGGGAACAATTTAGATATATCTATTTACTGGCTGGTCTAAATAACAAGGAAGAGAGAAAATACTGAAACACAAGAAAGCGACTGGGAATATTTCATCTGGATTTATTGTAGGAAAACCATGTCTGAAAAAACTAAAAGATAGAGTGACTGTCTTTGTGAATGTGTAGAAAAGAGGAGATGCTGGTAAATTTGTCTGACAGGACAAGTAGGTTTTGAATAAGTTCACTCTGTGATGGATGGACCACTGGCTGCTGCAGTGTCACCATTCAGCACTAAAGAAACTGAAGTTCTGCAGTCCCACATGGAAAGCTTGCTGGTTGGGAAATTGCTCTTGTGCATGCTGTTTTAGATTTTTAAGAGAAGCTCCAAGTTCTGATCAAGATTATTTTTTCTCTCTTTACAGGTTCATATGTATTCTATACAGGTTTTGATATAAAGGAATTGGGTAACAAAACGGTTATAGTGAACACAAGAAAACCAGAGGAAAATTATGATCTGCTTACTAATTTTTAATGAGTTCAATAAAAAAGAAAATAAAACAAGGATAAACTAACACTTGAGTGTCATTCAAGTCTTGGCATTTTTAATAATAAAAAATGAAATATAATGTTGCTGTCCTTAAACAGGACTTTGCAGAATAAGCTCCTAAAATAGAAATGCATTCTCTTTTTTGCCATGATACATTCCAAGGTTTTGCTTGTGTTTTTCTACCTTCAAGTTGCCAGGTTATTTAATCCATTGCTCTCTAGAGATTCAGAATATATTCTTCTCCAGAGTATTAATTCAAAACTAGATTATCAGAGACTAAAGCACTATAGTTTCACAGCTACTGCAACAGTACTAAGCAGAAGTATTAATAAGATGGATTTGTGTGGGTAGAAGAGAATACATGACTTTTTGGACACTAACAAATTAATTTCATTGACTATGGAAGCATCAACTGGTAGTCAACAGTGCAGCTGCTCTTTGTATTCAGTAATGAGAGACAAGTACTGCAACAGCTGGATTCCTCACACTTCTCTAAAATGGTCTAAGGAAATATTTTTATTTCCTAAATTTCCTGTTCTCTATTCTCTATTGTGTTCATAACAAGATATCTTCCTCCAAAAATATTTCAATATATTTCAAGACAGCTGCCTATATTGTGCCATCCATATGTGACACCTGTATTAGCTGATGACACCAAACTGTGGCACAGGTACAACACTGGTCTGCAGCCATTCAAGGTGTCAAGTTATTAGCATAGTCTCGACTCATGCTGACTTTCTCCCAGATAGTACCCAAGCATGCCTCAGGGGTGGCATGATGCATACTTATTGAAGAAAAATAAACATATTTGGAGACTTAATCCACTTTACTGAATGTTTGCAGAATATCTGCAACACAACATTTCTAATTTCAAATAATGTAACTCAGATATTGAATTTTTTTTTGTGGGAAAAGAAAAAAGATAAAATAAATCAAACTCACATATCCCCCTTTAAAGAACACCACAGCATGAAAATGAGTGCACTTTTATAGCTTGTTAAATAACATTACAATGCCAAATTGAAAATATTTTTTAGTAGTGATCAATCTGTTTCAAATAAATCTTCAGCATGATTTTTCTTAAGATGTCTGGCTTTGGTTTTCTGTTTGTTTGCCTGTGATTTCAAAAAATGCAAATGTGCGGACATATAACACTGAAATGCTTCAAAAAAACCTGAGATGCAGAGTCAGAATAGAAAATTTGAACCAGGAGGTTTAGTTTGGAAAATGTAATGAAAACTGACTAAAATGCACTTTGATTAGAAGCAGTCCATAATGTAATAGGATGTGGTGCTGTCAGGTGATAAACTTGTAAATTAATGACAAATGACTGAAATTTGGGGAAAATTTATAACAATCTCTTAAACTGTGACTATCTGAGGGGAAAGAATATTGTCAATTTACATTTTAAGTAGAGTTGTTACATCAAGTTTAATCATTTATGTTCAGCCTGCATTAATTCCTACAGTTCAAACAATTTATAACACAAATAAAAGAAGTGTGATAGTAATAGTAAAATGATGCAGGGAATTCTTTGAACTGCTGTTGAGCTCTATCACAGCTCAGAAAAATGGACGTTATACTTACTGCACATGGTAGTGTCAGTGAAGTAATAAATATTAAATCTCTCCCTGCAGGGAAGGAGAAGATATTTTATTAGTATGAGCTAAGTACCTGGGGTTATTAAAGATTTTTCTTCTTATCAGCTTTGAGAAGCAGAGTAAAAACTAAAGTTGACATAGCAGTACTGAATTAAATTGAGGAAATCCTTTCCGCTGAAGAAGTTTACAAATTTTCGCAAATTAGATTATTATAACAATACAACAAAATTATCAGAATACCTAAAGGACATCTCTTTAAAATTAAACTTACATGGTTAAAAATGAAGATATAGTGGAGAATAAAAGAGATTGTAAATATGCAAAAACTCAGAAAAGAGAATTTTGATTGGAAGTAATGGGTAATGTAATAAGATGTGGTGCTGTCAGGTATTTGTAATGCAAATAAAATATGTGATGACTAGTGAAATTTTATGGCAACACCTTTTACTCTCCAACTTTAGCTGCCATAAAACTGTACAAGAGAACACTCAAAATCTTTTGAGGTTGCCTTCTAATTCTTTCCATTTATATTGCCCTATTTTAATCTCAGTGTTTCTGCAGTTAGACGCTTTGTCAGCTCTGTGCCTCCATCTTATGATAATTTGTTTTTGCGTCTCTCAGCATCTGGTTTGTCCTATTCTTTTGAATGCAATCAAAGCTTATTTTCTATTTATGTATGCTAGAAAAACAAATGACACCGAAGTTGAGGTTTATAAAAATCTGGTTTGGACCCTCAGTAATATGGTAGCCCATCAGAACAACTCGACAATATCTCTGGAATTGTGATATAATTCTACCTGAAGAGGTAGAAACCTGAGTAAATTCCACCTACACTCTGAGTCTAAATGGCTTCTTTTTCTGTCAGATTACTTATTGGTGTCACTTGATAAAATATGTCTGTTCTCTAAAGCTTGTGGAAAACAACCATCTGCAAATCTTCCGAAGTTCATATTTAGAAATCAGTAAGAGTATACTTTTGGAGACAAAAAGAAGAAATGCTATGGGATAATGGCACAGAGGTTTTAATACAAATATATCAGCTTCATTTACTGTGTGGAGGACTATAACCCAAACTAAATGTATTTGTTCTTTTACCCATGTCTATCTCTTCCTACAGATATGAATCCATGGCTTTAAAAGTTCTGGAAGTGGAGAATAGTTCAGTAGTGTACCAGTAGGATTACCAGGTAATTTCTGCCTCAGAATACAGCCAGGACAGATTTTTTTTATTTGCACCAATTGTTTTGCATCTTTAAAGTGTTGTGATGTTTGGGGGTATTTTTGTCTTATTTATAGGGGGCTTATATTTTGGTTTTGTTGCTGTTGATTTTTTGTTTGGATTTCTAGGATGGATTTTTTAGGGTTTTTTTGTGGTTTTGTCTTCCAAATATTTTTTCTTCTATTGTTTGCTCTGCATTGCATGGATTTCAAGCACTTTGTTTTTCACCAGTGGTGGCAATTTCTTCAAAGCAGAGTCATTCAATTGCCTGTGATGCACAAAACAAACATTTTACCCCTCAAATTTGTGTTTAACCACATGCCCAAGGAGAATTGTACAAAGCAAAGCAACACAGAATCCCCAGGCAGTGTAAAGGAGAGCTGCTTTGTTGCAAAACCAGGCCTTTTTAAGTAGTTAAGCCCATTATCAGGTACATTCTGTTTAAGTGTAACAAATGTAGTTCAACCAACCACCATAAACCACGATGTGAGAACAGAATGGTTATATAACTTGCATTTCTACCTCCACTTTCCCATAGTCCTTTTCTGCTTAGCCAAAGTAGAAGGTCTGAGCCATGGTTTTACAAGAGTAATATCAATTTATAAGGTTTTACCTATATGCAACAGAGAATGACTGTCAGATGAAGACATGATGCTGAAACCTGAAGAGAGATAAAACCCTCTTGAGCCTTGTGTGCATTTTTCCCTTTTATATTGAGAGATAACCATTTTCAGAGGACAGCACAACTCTTCATCCAGAACTGAAATTTCTAAGGATTGGGGTACTTCAGCAAAGTACACTTGACTGTATTTGACTGTATCAGTGATAAAATAGTGAAGGACCAATCCTCCGTCAGAACAAATCAGAACTAAAGTGTAATCAGGATCCAAGCAACAAGAAACAGAGTTTCTTTGCTATATTTCTAGTTACACCATTTGCAGAAGAAATTTTTTGTATATCTTTAACAAAATAAGTAGTGTAGGATCCACCATTGGGTGATTCTTGTAGAATTCTAGTATTTTTAATGACAATCAGAATAAAGAAGCACTCAATGAGAAAATAAAAAACCCTCCCAAACCAAAACCTACCACCATTTCTTCTTTGTTCAGAGATATTCTGTATAACTGCTTACACAATTCCTGCCTCCTTTTGTCCATCTCCTTAAAAATCTGAAGAATCTGAGCTTGAGAGGGACTTTAAAGGACACTTCACTCTTTTCTAGGAACAGAAATCTGGAAGTATACTGTACTGTATTTGGCTGGGGTAGAGTTAAATTTCTTCCTAGTAGCTGGCATAGTGCAGTGCTTTGGATTTAGGATGTGAATATATTGATAATATACTGATGTTTAACTTACACTATGTCAAGGTGTTTTCAGCTTCTCATGCTGCCAGCTGTCCTGTCAGACGTCCACAAGCAGCTGGGAAGGGATGGAGTTGGGACAGCTGACCCAGAATGGCCAAAAGGATGTTCCATCCTGTGTGCCATCATGCTGAACAGAAACACCTCTGAGCAGTTGGCCAGGGTGTGGCAGCCACTGCTCATGGCTGGACTGAGCATCTGGCAGCCTGTGGTGGGAAATTGCATTGTGCATCTCTTGTTTTCCAGATTCTTTTATCATTATTGCTATTTCTTCATTTTCTATCCTGTTGAATTGTATTTATCTCAACCACCTGTTTAGCTTTTTTTTATCCAATTCCTTCCCCTATCCCACCAGGAGGGTGTGAATGAATGACCCTGTGATTTTTAGATGCCTGCCAGGTTAAGCCACAACACATGCACATGGAATTACACCATGGATGCAGCTAGATCGGCTCTCACCTCTCAAAAATCACCTCTTTCCTCTGAATTATATTTATATGCACTGTGTGTACATAAATTTTATAGGGCATTCCATAGGTCAGTCCCAGGTAAGTCATCCAACTTTAAATCCCCTGCCACCTCCTTATCCCAGGTACTATACCAAAAAACCTTAAAACTACAACCAAACAAAAATAAACTAAAAACACAACCCCAAACCCCAAAGAAAACAAATGCCAGAGTTCTGAAAAGATGTATTGGTGAAACTCTATGGCTAGATGAAATTATTTATTTATTTATTTATTTATTTATTTATTTATTTATTTATTTATTTATTTATTTATTTATTTATTAAAGGCAGATGTTTTCTTCCAGGTTCATCCCACCTGTGCTTCTAAACTGACCTATTTCATCTAAGTTGAAAGACCTTTATGATACGCCATGGCTCAAAGTGGCACAGCATCACTTGCAAAAATCAAAGTTCATCTCTTGGGTGGATTGATTTTTGGTCTTGGCAGCTAGTCTGATAAAGATAGACTTCAAGACTCTTTTTGGAATTGGGGGTTATAGGTATGTTATTTTGTGAGTTCAAAGGTGCATTTCCCTGTCTTTTTCTGATATGTTTTCAATGTAGACGACAATCCTTTATTTCTGTGTTCGACCAAAGCTTTGCAATACTTATTTTATTGCCAAAGTAAATGTTGTTAATAGAAATGAAGTAGAATAATGTTGTTCTTTTGAGTAGATTCTCATTATAAATGTCTACAATATACTTGTCAGTTGAAAGATGATATATTGATTTATTTTCTAATTTCAGCTGTAAAAATGCAAGGAAGCTGGCTGGGTTAGCATTTTCAGATTCAAGATGTGTTCCCTCTATTAAAGAAACAGATTTTCTTATTCTCTCTGATGGAGCAATTGTTCTGACTACATTAAAAACATGCCAAAGCAGTCTATAGTTTTTCAACACTACAGTACATGTCTGTCTAAATTTAAATATGCTATATCAAGGCAAAACTCCATTATTTATATCCAGGTTTGGATATTAGTCACAAAAATGTGTATCTATTTTCTTTACTTTCCTAAGGTTAAAAAGACAACATAAAATAGTGCATCACAGAAGTGTATGTGAAATAATTGTTAGACGTTACAGAAGGGTTGTGCAAATAATTGTAATTCTTAGCTTCAGTAAAGGGTTTTAGAACAGGACATTTAGGACTCTGTTTTGGTTTCTAGAACAATCCTGCCATATGGACTTTGACAAAAGTATTGAATGGTGATTCATCTTACCTCAACTCTAAAAAATGAGATATTTACTGTATAGTCCCTTTCTCTTCCAAGGAGAGGTACACGTACTCTGGACAATAAGTCATGTAGTCTTGGGAATGGGGGAATAAACTAAATAGATTACTTGAGTCTGTTGTAGTAAACGTGGTCGCTGTTAGTGTTGCAGCCTACTTTTCACAGATCCTGACAAGAAAGATTTGCAAAATGCTCTTCATTCTTTAGATAAGCCATAACTTGATAACTGTTTCTGATAAATTGCCTTTGTGGGATGTATTTGCCAGGAGAAAAGAATAAATGTATACATATCTCCTCTGTCCTTTAAATTCTGAACTCTTTCCGTTTTGGAAAAAGGAATTCTGCTTACTATAAAATCAATTGCAGCCATTCAGGGCCAACAAGTGATGTCAAAAACTAGAAGTCTTAGATTAAGTAGATTCAAAACTGTAACAGCTAAAAAAGTCTATTGAAAATTAATCATGATTGTGTTAATCTATGCTGGATTCAAAGGCATTCCCAGCAGAGCAGGAGATAATAGGTCGGGTTTACTATTCCAGCTTCAGAGAAGCATTGATATTTCTTGTAACCAAACCTTTCCTTTTGCAAAACCATAAATCTCTAAGCTAATACACTGAAAAGACACTGTCATAGGAAAATGGGAGATGATTATATGTGTGCAGAAATCCTAAAAATATGATGCTGATTGTTAGTTTGTTTTTTAATGGAGAGATAAAGGGATATAAGTCAGAATCTTGAGTAGAGGTGTTATATGCATTTATAAATTTAGCATCTCTTTCACCTATTTACATTTTTACCATGTATTAAACCAACATTTATTTGGTGCTTCAGCTCACACACATTTTGTTGAAAAAAGAATTACATAAGTCAGAATTTCTCAGATATATATATATTTATATGCAATTATTATGACATCACTCCTATTTTAGCCAATCTCACTCAAAGAACAACCCATAATATATTGTGTGCATTTCAAAGAAGGCAAAAGTCCTCCTAAACATATATAAAGACCTACCTTCAGTTGCCAGAATGTATGTGTCTTAGTTGTTTTTCCATGTGATATCATATCAAGAAACTCTGTTGTGTTTCTTGGGTTTCATGTCATTATTATGATGACTGCAAAGGTCTTGCTGTGAGCTATAGTTCACAGCTAAGTTTGTAAAAAAACACACATTTGTCTCAGTGTTTTGTACCAGATTTTGAAACTAACATTATTACAGTGAAAGGCAAACAGAAATTTATTCTACTAACTACTGTTAATTAAACAAACAAACAAACACACAAACAAACAATCAAATTAATAAAATTTTATCAGATGAAGTGTTTTGTTCTGAAGACCCTGCTGTCTGTATTAGAATGTGCTTCCCTCAAGGCAATCCAGGTTCAGTGTTAAGTCTTGGATGATGGTTTTTCATCTATGCCAAGAATGCCATTTCATAATTCTTAGGTTGAAGGTGTTTTCGATGTGAATGTTTTCTCATTCTCATTCTCAACAGTGCAGTCCTTTGTCCCATTGTTGCTCTCCAATTCCCTGGTAACAGAGAACCAGCTGGTTCAGCCATCTCATTAGTCTGGGAGACTCCATGTTATGTTCGTTTGTTTGTTTGTTTTTTATTCTGATCTACGCTTTTGGGGTTTTTTTAAATTAAGGTTGGTTTATTTTCTTTAGTTCCTGGCCAAACACTGGACTTGGTTTTAACATCCTGCTCAGTATCTCCAAGGTCCATATGTTTTTCTATGTGAAAACAATGCACACTGAGAAGTCGCAAGCTGAAAACAGAGCACAATTGTCAAATTATTTTTAGACCTCTTCCCTGATGTTTCTGTATATCTTTATATCTGTTTTGCTTTCCTCTTCATCCCTTATTAAACAAACATTTCAAGAAGATTTTGAAAGGAAATTTAAAATACTTTGTAAAGTAAAACTTGAATTAGAGGGGAAATTAATGGGGTTTTGATCACCAAAACCAAGGTACTGATTTTGAAACAGAGAATATAGACACCTTCATTTAGATAGTACAGTTTCATCCCAGAATAAAAAGGCTGCTCTAAGTCTCTCTCAACACTGGAATTGATGGTCTTAAAGTAGACCTCATACACTCTTGACAACTTGCAATAAAAGCTATAAAAGAGTTCTGTAACCACACAGTAACAGATCATTTTTAAAACCTTGCAAAACAACCAAAAATAAAAATGGACTTTTAAAAACTCTTTCTTTTGAAAGTTACTTTTTTTTTTTTTTAACCATAAGTTCGTATGTAACAGCTTCTGAGTGTGAGTCACACACGTTCTTGCTTTCTCCATACTTCTGACTCTATCAGAAAGCTTAATTTAAACTCTCTTCCCAAATTCATATCATTGTGGTTTACACCAGAAAGAACCTTATGGGTAGCTGCCAAATTCCCCAGGCACCTGAACCTGGCAATTCCTTCTGCCTGTGTGCTGGAGCCCATCCGCACATGGCTGTTTTCCTGGCTCATGCTTTTATTTGAACTTTTAACCAGTAACAAGGCTGAGTGTGTATTCCAGGAGGAAAGATGGAAGGGCAGATGGATGGACGGGAGGGAGGGAGGATTAAAATCCTGAAATGAATGACAGTCTTTTGCTGAATTCACAATATGGATTAGAATTGATTCACAAAGGCCATATGGATGAAAATTTATGCATAACAATTGGCCCTCTAGCATCTGACTTAATATGAAAAAGGGCAGTAAATGATCAAACTAAAAATGCCTAAGTTCAATTTTAGCACAAGGGTCTGGACGTCTTTAAGATATTGTTTCCCATGGAACAGATTTTCCTGGAAGCTACTCTAAGGCTCATGGAAGGCAAGGAGATGATTTGGGATAGCCAGCACAGCTTCACCATCAGATTTTGCCTAGCCAAACCAGCAGCCTTCTGTGGTGGAGTGACTACATCAGTGAACAAAGGGCTACAGATGTGATTTATCTGGACTTCTATAGCTTTTGACATGTTCCTACCCTACCACATCATTCTCTCCAAATTGGATAGATATAAATGTGATAGGTGGACTGTTTGGAGGCTTAAGAATTAGTTGAATGGTCACATCAAGAGGTAGTGGTCCACGACCCAATATCCTCATGGAGATTAATGAAAAGTCGTGTCTTTCAAGGGAACCAGTGCCAATCAATGTCCTCAGGCAATGGAATTGAGGAACATTCAGCAAGCTTGCAGGTGACACCAAGCTGAGTTGTGGGGTTGACATTCCTGAGGGACAGAATGCCATTCAGAAGGGCCTGGACAAGCTGGAGAAGTAAGACCATGTGAATTTCATGTGGTTCAACAAAGCCCCGTGCAGGGTCAAGGTAAGACCTGATATCAGTCCAGGCTGGGGGATGAAGGGGATGAGAGCAGCCTTCCCAAGAAGGATCTGGGTGTGCTGGGACATGAGCTGCTGGACATGAACCAGCCCTGTGCCCTTGCAGCCCAGAAATTCAAACGTGTCCTGGGCTGCATCCGAAGCAGCATGGGCAGCAGGGGAGGGATGGGATTCTGCCCCTCTGCTCTGGTGCATCCAGCTGTGGGGTCTCCAGCACAGGAAGGACATGAACCTATTTGAGCTGGCCCAAAGGAGGGCCACAAAAAATGTTTAGAGGGCTAGAGCACGTCCCCTTTGAAAAGAGACTGAGAGAATTGGGGTTGTCCAGCCTGGAGAAGGGAAGGTTCTGGGGAGCCCTTGTTCTGGTCACTCAGTACTTAAAGGGGACCTAAAGGAAAGATGGAGACAGACTTTTTAATTGGTCTTCTTTCAATAGGACAAGGGGTAATGTTTTAAACTAAAAGAAGATAGATTTAGATTGGATATAAGTAATTAATTTCTTACAAGGAGGATGTTACCCAGAAAGGTGGTAGATTCTCCATCTCTGGAAACATTTAAGATCAAGTTTGATGGGACTCTGAGCACCATAATATAGTTGAAGAAGTCCCTGCTCACTTCTGGATTGTTGGAGTAGGTGACCTTCAAAGCTATCATGCAGCACAAGCTATTCTATGATTCTATGATTTTATGTTAGAGATTTTAGAATTTCCCTGCTTTAATTCTCACCTGAAGTGGATTAGGTCTTTTTGCTAAAAAAAAAAGACAACAATAATAATAATAATTAATAGTGGTGAGGTAACCATTCAGATTTTAAACTATTTAAGCAAATTTTTACTCTCTTTGAACCTTAAGTTAGAAATGACAATTATATTTTTTTTAATTGGATATTAGCAGGCTTTTTTTCTGGTAGACAGGAAAGCTCAGGATGCTGCAAGGACAATAAGCTAAGCACAAAGTAAAATTTGTATGGATACATAATACATATTTTGGTAGTCTACAACCAGCACAAAATTTTCCATTAGAAAAAGCTGGGTACTCTCTGAAAAGTACATTTTTAAGAATCCAGTCAGAGTCCATCCACAAACCTATTACTTGAATTAGTTGGGCTTGCAAAGGTATAGGCAGCTGGAGCTCGTTTTTGGAGGCAAAATTTAGGAAATAATTCAGCTGATGGACACCATGAGACAAAAATCCAATCCATCACACATAAAGTCTGTTAGCACAGCATGGCTAAAAAAAAATTTTAAAATTCATTCTTGTCACTAAGCAGATAAGAGTTGAAGAGTTGATTTATTGATTAAGAAAGTGACAATCACTTTCCAGATTATATGTCACTCTAACCAGAATTGCAATACCGATTTTCCAAGGAGGTTCTAAGGAAGGAGAAACGTTCAGGTAAATCTATTTCAGATGTGAAAAGGATTTTAAAAAGAATGCATTCTAATCAATATTGCCAGTCATCTGGTAATATCAGATATGCAAAGCTGAAAAAAATAGCCTTCCAGCTATATTGACAGTTGTTATCTAGGACCATAATACTTCAGATGCTTTGTTTGTGCTTTAGTATTTTGCATAAATATATATTTTTTTATCAGTATACGTTAAAAGGGTTGTTAAGTGTGAATTTTGCATTTCTGTCTGTTTTCACATTGTCTAGTTGATGGTTTTGATTAGAATGGCCAAAGTATTTAGGTGGTTGTCATTGACTTTTTTTTTTTTTCCATTCTATAGCTTATCACAAATTCAAAGGCCTTTTTGAATGAAGTATTGTGCTTTCTGACATAAGTATAATGCTCAAATGCTTAAAAGCACAAAAAAAAAAAAAATCCCAGTTTGAGGTACAATGTAGCAATTCACAATTAAAAAAGTAGGTCTTAGTCCCTACCCTCCAAAATTTTTGTGTGTTTTGAATGGTTCTCTACAAGTATAAAATATTTATATTTGCAGAATTAAAGAAATACTTCAAACAGATTTCAAATGGTTTGAGCTGGAAATATTTCTAAAGTTGACAAAAATAGTACCCAGGAACAGGTTTGTCTTTATGACCTAATTTATTAACCATTTTCTTAAATAATTTTAATAAAATATACAAATTGTTAGAAACTTTACTTTTTAGTTTTGCAGATTTCTTTATCCAAGGATAAACATACTCTCTTTCACTTTTTCTTTTATGTGACCTAATCAGGCCTAGGAAGTAAAAACATTAATGCTCAAAAATTTCTTTTACATTTAAATTAAATCACTAAAACAGGGACATGCTTATTTTTGGCCTCAAAAGTAGAATTTTTTTTTTTTCTAGGATCTGAAAATCAAACATTCAAATACTAAAACACAACTTAAAGAAGGAACAGTTATGTCACAGCAGCACATTTAATTCTGTAGCTGAAGTAAAGAACAGAGACTTGGCTGAGATAAAATAAACAAAAGTTTCATGATTAGACGAGCCAGAGAGAAGAAATATTTCTCTATTTTACTTCTAAAGACAGGAAAATCTTAATAATTTTATTCAAAATGGGGAAAGATAACATTAAAGGTTCTGAGATAGCCCTTCCTCAGAATGGATTTAATTTCTGTAATCCTTAATGACATTTTGAAAATACAAATTTTCTTTAAAATGCTTCACCTGTAAACCTTTGATGAGTAGGAGAAATATGATATTTTCAACTTTTGCATTTATGAGCCAAGTAGAATCTGCAAGGTTTTTCATGTTAAAATTTAATTGGTTTCATAGGAAAAAAAAATCAAAAGAAAAAAGCAGCCTTCAATGGCATGATTTTTGGAATAATTTCAGACACATAATTTGTATTTCAGACTGTAATTCAGGCAATTATTTTTTTTTACTTTTGACTATACATTGTATTTTGAACGTGACACACTGACAAAATCCTTGTATACTTAGTTCTCAACCAGATTTGAGAGCCCTTGTTTAATTTAAGAAAACCTCCTCATGAATATTAGCCTCAACAATCCTCTGCAGTGTTACAGGTACAGGGAAGAGTGCCTGGAAAGTGGCCCAGTGGAAACGGATCTGGGGGTGCTGATCAACAGCAGTTGAACACCAGCCAACATCTGTGCCCAGGTGGCCCAGAAGGCTGTTAGAGTCTTAAAAAATAAAAAATATAAATATATATTTTTTTTAGATGTTTTTTCTCTCTTTCTTTCTGGCCTGTTGTTCTTTCTCTCTGTGTTCTTTCTTTGTCTGGCTTTTCTGGTGTTTCTGTGTTTGTGAAGTTTCTGTTTTCCCCAGCCCTGCATCTGAAGAAGAGACTGAGTCGTCTGCTCTCGTTCTCAGGAATTTGTTTATTCTTTTGTTATCGCATATTCAGTCCCTGGCCTGCCACAGCTTCTGCAGGCCAGTGCTCTCCTCTTTGGTCTGTCCTTCATTGTCTTCTTCCGTCATCTTCCGTCGTCTCTGGTCATCTCTAGTCATCTGCCTGTCATCATCTGCCTGCCCTTGGGAGGGCACTATCTTTTATACAGAAAATTACGTGTACTTTATTTACAACAATTATCCAATATCTACTAACTATGTTACACAGTGTTCTTTTACTGTAAACCAATCTAAATGTGCTACACCACCACAGAAGATGGAGAACAAGAGGAAGAAGAAGAAGCTCAGGGACACACCCCACTGCCTCCATCTTTTCCCCCTGATCTCACATTGTAAAATCCTAAAATCTACTTTTTCACCCTGTGATATAATAATTATTATTCTATCTAAATTCTTGTTTATTATAATTCTTCCCAGGACACTCAGAAGGATTTTGTGATTCCCACAGAAGGCCAGTGGCCCCTGGGCTGTATCGGCAATAGCGTGGCAAGCAGGAGCAGGGCAGGGATTGTGCCCCTGTGCTCAGCACTGGCGAGGCCACACCTGGATGCTGTGTCCAGTTCTGGGCCCCCATGACAAGAAAGACACTGAGGTGCTGGAGAAAGTCCACCAACAGAGCAGGTGAAGGGTCTGGAGCACAGATCATATGAAGAGCAGCTGAGGGGTGTTTTGGCTGGAGAAAAGGAGGCTCAGGGGAGACCTTATCATTCTGCAGCTGCCTGGAAGGAGGTTGCAACTGGGTGGAGGCAGGTCTTTTTTCCCAGGCAACAAGTGATGGCACAAGAGTAAAGGGCCTCAAGCTGTACCAAGGGAGGCTCAGCTTGGACATGAGGATGAATTCCTTCACTGAAAGGCTTGCCAGGAATTGGAAGCAACTGCTAAGGGAGGTGGTGGAGTTACCATCCCTGGAGGTGTTCAAGATAAGACTGGATGTGAGACTGAGTGGTGGTGATCGGTCAAAGGTTGGAAGCAATGATCTTAGAGGTCTTTTCCAACCTAAACGATTCTGTGACTCTGTAACTAAAATATCTATCCTCTAATGGATACTAACAATACTTGTGCTTTTCTGATAAAACATATAGTGGTTTTTTGGTTTGTTTTTTTGGGAAGGGGTTGCAGGTTGTTTTGTATAATAAGGGTGTCTCACTGACAATGGAATAGGAACAGAAAGCTTGTTAGGCAAATGGCAATGGCTCCAAGCTGGGAGAGAGAGAAATACCAGACTTCCAGTTTGAAACCATCAACATAGTAAGAAATAGATATGGGGTCAAGAATGTTTGTTTGAACGTGGGAAAACAAGCTGAAATATGCACAGAGGTTTTCAACCGTTGTGTGCTTTTGAATGTTTATGAATTCAGTTGTCCACAGAATTGAAGCTTTAGGAAAGTGTCCTCTTAATCTGCTGATGAGCTGTATTATACCTTGAGATTTTAGATGAACCAGGATAGGAGGACACTTTTTTTGATGAGGACTATTGCTGTAAAGCAAGTATGGCTCAGAGGCGGGTGCACTGCCACATACTCCTGTCATATGAACTCTGTAATCATGCATCCCATTGTCCCAGAACCCATCAAACAAGTGCTAAGGGGTTTCAGGTCTTCAAATTCCTGGATGTCAAATGTTTTATAATTTTGTAGTGAAAGCAATGACCTTATTTAATTTTCCACTGGGAATTTTATCTTGATTTTTTGAAAGTCAATTAAAAATCTTATTAATTTCTGAGAAAACTTATTTATCACTGAAATTATTTTGTGTAACTTGTAACTTTTATGTCATGTCTCCATTACTTTCTTCAAAGTAATCCTAAAATTCTGTTAAGTGTTTAAAATCCATAAATTCTCTTGAATTTTTGAAATCTTTCATTGCATATATATAGGTAATTGCTTTTCAGTATAGCAATTTTGTTTCAGGTCTTTTAGCAGAGACTGTGTTTTTCTTAAAGCATTATGTTAAGAAATCCTCATTTCTACTTCCATTTTTTTATACTTATTAAAGGAAGGTAGATAGGAAAATGGTATCAAATTCTTTTAGCTTGATTCATTCCTCATCAGTTTTATTACTCTTTATCAACCTCACTCTTATCAATCTCTTTCTCAGGTTTGCTTTGTATATCCTGAAGGATTCATGTTTATCACATGCTGCCTATGAGACCTTCTTGGTATTTAGCAATAAAAGTTTCCATTGTCAATAGCTTATGGCTTTTTCAATAATTTAAATCCCCAGGCTGATATTCTTTATGCTTCCTTCAAAGTTAATATCTTTCAGAGAAAAAAGAATAAAAATTCCCAAACTAGGTCTATTTGGCATGCTAATCATGTGGCAAATAATAACACTTGGTGATAAATGATATATCATAAATCACAGGGAGAAGAAGAAGAGTCATTCATATATTTTTAAACTCTATAAGAATATAATTTAGTGTCAAAAACATTTTAAAATTGTAAAAAGATAATTAAATTTATCAGTTTTGAAATATGTCTTCAAAGTTATAGCCACAGCCTTAGAAATCCTTCAGAATGGGAATGAGCAAAAGCAGTCTTCATCCTGATAATTCAAGATGGTATATGAAACCTTTAATTGTAATGTAGTATGTTTCTGTAAGTGTACATGTCTGTATGGGGTATGGAATGTCAGTATGAGGAAATCCACTGCTTTGGCTTTAGCCAACTAGAGTACATTTCTAGAGAAATACAAACTGATTGCAAACCTTGCAAGATTTATCCTCCTTCTTTGCCTGCTCTAAGTTGAGACAGTAACAGGATCTGTCATATAACAGAAGGCACTGCTTGGTGTTTAAGAGTAGGGCTAAGGAAAGCTTGGAAAAATCTGATTTAGTTTTAGTGTTACCATTCTGGGTACTGACACTGTTGGTTAGCCGACAGTGAAGACTGACATGTTATTCCTGAGGTGCTTCTGCAAATATCTTGTGCACAAACATTAAGATTTGAATTTTTACTATTCTGTTAATGATCTCGTATGTCACATTTGGCCTCTTGTTCTTATTCTGTTTTCTTTCGACATCTTGATCTTTTCTTCTAGGAAACATCTTCTGTTTATTTCATCCATATGCATGACCTCAGTCAAAGTCTTTTATAGCAGATGATGCTGAGGTGATATGGTTCATGCACATCCAAATAAGCCTCCTTCATCCCTAAATCAAAAAATATAAATGCTCTCTAGAGTACAGTTCCATTCCTTTTTAAAATTAATTTAGGCTCTATGTAGAGATTGATCAGTGGTGCTGCTCTTTGTCTAACAGAATTTGTTTTGCCACTTAGGATGCTTTATATGAGAAAAGCTTGAAACAGAAAAAGCTGTAAAAAAGAACAGGGAAACAAGGTTTATAAATTAGTTCCACTACCAAACTAGATACTTCAGGAAAATAAGAAATATAGGAAACCATAAGTGTTAGGAGGAGTTTTAAAAAAGTGAAGTATTTGTTGATTGTCAGTATTGAGAATTATGAAAGGTTTTCCATAAATAGTATGATTCATCTAACCTTAATATTTTTACTGGGAAAATATCTCTACTGGTTTTTCATGGCAAGCTTTTCCTAGTGGGAAACTACAGAGGTGACTTCAGTGAGACAATTCCATAACTTGTCTCCGTGTTGGACAGAGACAATTCCAGCTGGCTACAAGATGGTCCTGGTGCTGGCCAGAGCTGAGCCAGAGACATTGGGAGTGTCTCTGTGATTATATTTCTAAGAAAGTGTTAAATAGCTATGCAGCAGCTGTGAGAGAAAGAGAGAACATGTGAGAGAAACAACACTGAAGACACCAAGGTCAGTGTAGAAGGAGCAGGAGGGACTGCTCCAGGTACCAGAGCAGAGACTTCCCTGCAGCCCATGTAACACAGGTAGTTGCTGCGGCTGACCATGAAGGACTCCACGCTGAAGCAGGCTGTATCCTGAAGGAAGGTATCACCCCCTGGAAAGCTAGCATAGGAACTGGCTTCTGACAGGACCTGTGGCCCCGTGGAGAGGAGTCCTTGCCAGGGCAGGTCTCCTGACAGGACCACTTTTCTGTGTATGACCCACACTGGAGCAGTCAGTTCCTGAAGGACTGCACACCATGGAAATAACACACACTGGAGCAGTTCCCAAAGAACTGAAGCCCATGGGAAGGACTCCTGTTGGAGAAAGCCATGAAGGACTGTCTCACATGGGAGACACTCCATATTGGAACAGGGTAAGAACACTAGAAGAAAGGAGCAGCAAAAACATGTGATGAACTGTCTGCAATGGTCACAACCTGTCCCTACTGCTGCTTGGAGGAAGGAGTTAGAAAAGTCAAGAGGGAGATGAGCCTATGAAGAAGGCAGGAGTAGATGCAACTTTTTAACTTTGTTCTTATTTCTCCATAGCTTTTCCTGTTTGATTGGTAAGAAATTGATTTCCCCACGTTGATTTTGTTTTGCCTATCAAAAAAGTAATTGCTAAGTGTTCTCCCTGTCTTTGTCTGGACTCACAAACATTTCATCCTTTTTCTCCTCCATTCTGTTGAGGAGGGGATGTGATAGAGTGAGTTGCTGGGCACCTGGAGACCAGTGAAGGTCAATCCACCACCTTCCCTCTCCACATTTTCTTTCCTATACTGAAGATTAAAGAAGTTCTTTTACTCTCATCTGACACTCCTCAGCCCCATATAAAGGGACACATAAAACAGAATAAAGGTGTGAAGTTCTTAGTAGTTTTAGTTGTTTCTTTGAAAACAAGAATCAGACATTTTGCAAAATCTAAAACCTCCTTCTTGGACACATTTCTCATCTTGTATTTTCAGATCATGTGAAGATCACAGCTGGTTCCTACAGGCTGTAATTTCCTTTCCCTTGTTTTTTTCAGTTTCAAAACTTAATTGCCTACAGAATGCAAGACAGGATGAGGGAAGAGAGGGCTGCAGAGAAATAATGTAAAAAAGAAAAGAAAAAAAAAAACTTGATTTCATTTAAATATCATCTTAAGAAATCAATGCCAGGAAAGAAAATATTTGTAGGTTTGGTATCCTGAAGTTAGCAAATATTGTAATTAGCATCACTATTCTTCTTCATCTTAATTCCAGTGTTTTCATAAATTTTGAAAAACTCCCTAATAATATGAATATATTTTAATAAGACCACTTTCTCACCTTGCCCATCATTTCTGAGTCAGAAGTCAGCCAATATAATATACACTCACAAGACAACCATTTGTCAGGAACCCGAGTGCCCTTCCAAAGCTTACTGGCCTTGACCATCTCCCTGGGAATTTTATTTTTCTTTAATGAAAGGATAGGCTTGAAAATAGCACGCATATGCTGTAATCTGGACCCTGCCCAGTTCTGCTTTCTGCTGTCCCAGTTGATCTTCCAAAATGGATCTTGGATCAGTGCTATAGGCCACATTGTTTTCCTTCTCTGGGCCCGTCTGATGGATGGCCCCAAGAAATGGCTCATTTCCTCACCTTCTCTGTGACTGTAGATAGAACTTGTCACTGTCTACAACCTGGTACAGCTCAGATCATGCAGAACTGTGTCCAGGACACTGCCCTGCCCATCACCCTTAGCTCCTTGTGCATATCCCTCATGGACCAGTCATGCTCCTGCTACTCCCTTTCAATTACGTTTTTTTCAATGCTTCTTTTTGTATCTTTTCCATGTATTTTATTTAAATCATACTTGCAATATAGAATTATAAGCCCCAAGTTATACTGAAATATCAATATAACACTTATGCACTTGAACATATATGCTTCAATGACACAGCTATGAAGGAAGAAGGGTGTAGGAAGACTTGTTCTCAAAGGTTTAGGAAGTAAAAGCCTCTAGAAGGCCTCAGGAAAATTTTCCTTTATACAAAGGTGAAAAATTAAAATTTTAACTTTGAACAAAAAATCGTATCTTCTGTTTCCCAATGCCTTCTTGCTAAAGTAACTTAATTCTACCTGTGCTTTCTGAGCTGAATAGATCATGTTTTGGCCTATCAAACTTTTAATCTCAGAGAAATACATAGAGTGAATAATTGGTAATATTACTTTAACACCTATTGCATGTTTATCAATGTTTATCAGTGAAAAAAATGTAAAAATAGAAAACAGTTCTCTGACTGTTTGAATCATGCTATGTTAAATATTGCTAAAGAGTTAAACAAGATCAGCTTTCAGCACCACAAGACCCAAGAGAGATTTTATAGCAGTGTCCCAAGATATTTCTTAAAAGCTGTTTAACATCTTAGTCAGGAACATGCACAGTGGGACTGAGGGCACCCTCAGCAAGTTCACTGAGACCACCAAGCTGTGTGATGTAGTAACACACTGGAGAGAAGGGATGCCCTATAGAGAGACCTGGATAAGCTGAGAAGTTGGGTGGGCCCATGACAACCTCATGGTTCAGCAAGGCCAAGTGCAAAGTCCTGCGCCTGGATTAGGGCAATTCCAAGCACAAATGCAGGCTGGGTGGAGAACAGATTGAAAGCAGCCTCTGAGGAGAAGGGTATGGGTCAGTTGGTGGAAAAGGAACACTACCAGAGCTGGCAACAGGTACCCACAGCCCAGAAAGCCAGAACAACCTTTGGCTGTATCAAAAGAAGCATAGCCAGCAGGCTGAAGGAGGCGATTTAACCCCCCTTCTCTGGTGAGATCCTACCTGGAGTTCTGCATCCTGAACTTAAGAAGGACACAAGGGGCAAGTCCCAGGAAGAGCTTGGAAGATGATCAAAGGGCTGGAGCATCTCTGCTATGGAGACAGGCTGAGGGAGTTAGGGCTATTCAGCCTGCAGAAGACCAAGCCCAGGGAAGGCCTTTTAGCACCTTCCAGTAACTTAAGGGAATCAGGAAGAGAGCTGGAGAGGGGCTTTTCACAAAACATTATTAGTAGTGCAGCAGGAGGACAAGGGCACCAAACTGAAAGAGGGCAGGTTTTCATTGCCTATAAGGAAGAAATTCTTTACAGTCAGGGTAGTGAGGCACTGGATCAGCTTGCCCATAGAAGCTGTGAATTAAATCCCTTTCTTAGTCACCAGAACTGATGCATAGAAAGGTTAAACTGGGACAGAAACTAGACAGAGTTAAATGAACAAAATGGGTATTTACTAAAAGGCCTCTAAAGGATACACCTTGGGCAGCACAAGAGCCTAGCCAGGGCTACACCCAGGTTGAATCTAAGATGGAACCCAGTCACGAGTTTTTACATTTTTATGGTTTTGGTTCATCTACATACTGGGTTCAGTTGTCCAGTTACAGCTCCAGGTTACGACGTCTAAATCCCCTGGCTCACTCTCTTCATCATTGTTTATGTTTATTGGGTAACGGTTGTCCTCAATTCTCTAGCTGGGAAGGGATTGTTTTGACTAACTACTCTGTGAAGAGAATTTACTAACATCTAATGTGAAGTTTCTGAGTTACGTACCAGGCAGCAGAAGATCTGAAAAATATAAAAGGTAAAACCCAAGGCATCACCCAATCCCTGGAAATGTTCAAGAAAAAGTACAATGGAGCTTTGAGCAACCTGGTCTAGTGTGAAGCTCTTTGCCAATGGCAAGGGGTTTGGAACTAGGAGAACTTTAAGTGTTTTTTCCCAACCAAAACTGATGCAGTCCACCGGAGCCCAGGCTGACTTGTGTCACGCTGGCACTGCGCCATGGGGTTTGTGCCAGCAGCTGAACCTTAAGAGCCAATGCTCTTAGGTGCCAGGTCTTCCAGCCACGTCAGGGGTCGGGTAAAGGAGAAAGAGAGAGGCTCTCTGGGTCTGAGGTTCCAACCAGCAGGTTGATTAGCATTGAAGGGAGAGAGGTGAAGAGCCCTGTGCAGCACTGTGCAGGACGCTTTATTCAGTTCCAAATTAGGGAGTGGATACAGAACACGAGCCAATGAGGGACATTTCAGGGTGGAGTTGAGGGATTAGGTCACTTGTCTTAGGGCTAATCAGGGTAGGTGGGAGGAGAAAGGAGGTCATGTGCACCAATGGGGTGTCAAGGTCTGGGAGACATGCAGGAGCACCCAGGGGAAGGTACAGCAAAGGGATTGGCTCTAGGGAGGATTGACACAGAAGGGACTGGAACAAGGGACAGGGTAAAAATGAGCCAGAACAAAGGGTGGGGAAAGACCATAAAGGGGAACTGGTGGGAGAATACAACTCTGGGGATAAACCATGTTTGGAAGCAAACGTGGGGGAGAACAGAGGGCAAACCGTTAACATTAAGTCTTAACAATAAACTGAGTCAAACTAAATTGACATGGGACATAACACAAAACCAACCAACAGCAACCAACCAACTTTGAATCTATGATTCAAAGATCTACCATGGTATGATCTTGCCCTAACAAGATTTTCAGTCCTCTGCCTTGAAAGTTTCAAGACTCAGACAGATAAAGCCCTGAGAAGCCTGGTGTAATCTCATAAATGATCCTACTTTAAGGACCCTGCTTTTAAGCGGGAGATTGATCTGAAGACCTCCTGAGGTCTTTTCTAACCTAGATTATTATCTGATTTTATGATCCGAAAAAGAAGTCCAAACCACCATAAGAGAGCAATTAAAAAATCAAGGTAAATTTTTCAGGACTGGAAAAACTAGCTGGCAGTGAGTTTCTGCCTGCTTTCTCCTCTATAATGCAGTTACCTGAAATTAGTACTGTCACATTTAGTATTTTCTGGACTGTGAGTGGGAGAGCCATGGAAACCAGACTTAAATGCATTTTGAAGCAATTAACCTGTTAGAACATTTTGTGCTACTGAGTTTTGTGGCCAGAACTAAACATATATAACCTTAAAACCCACAAAACATGCAAGGTGAATGAGCCACATGAATCTTCTAATGATATTTTCATTTTGAATGCTATTTTTTTCCTGTCTCATGAATTAATGCCATTTAAAAAGCACTGTCTTTCTTGAAATTACTCAGGTATGTGTTGATCTTCCCTGTTTGATAACTGCAAAAAATGACAATGAAGAAGAACATACTTACAGTTTTTGTTATTAGATGTGTAATAATGAGGCGTTGATTAATCGATTGCTTAATTTTAGCTATTTAGAAGCAAGAACCTTCCTCTAGATGAAGAATACAAAAGAATTTAACAAAGAATAAGGCTGTTTTTAAATCAGGTTATTAAAACTTTTACAATTTTGCCCCTATTCAATTTATAAAACATTTCTTTGAATTGTTACCTGAACCTTGGCTTTACCATTACTTTTACATTAGCAGAGATCAATATCGTTGTAACCAACAATAAATTATTCTCATTTTCTGAGAGGTCCTTCAGCTTCATTCCCTTTGTTCATTTACTGAAATTACTGCATGGCACAAATGTTAGGATCAACCTTTTTTCTCTGAACCACTTGAACAGGACTGAAAGGAAGCACAAATCTACTGGGTTTTTTAGCAGGTACAACTCTTTTGTCCTTTTTTTTTTTACTCTTCACACTTGAAGTCATCTAAACACACTACTAAACACAAAACTTTTTAGAGGTCAGAGAAAAATGTAAAATTAAACATAAGAAAAAGTTTTAATTTATGAATGCATGTACTATTCTTCAAAGAGTTTTCCCTTTTTCCTCAGGAAGAACTGGAAGCAGCTTTCCTTTCCCAAAAGCAGTGTTTTCCCTACTACTGATTTTGTTGTACATGCCTTAATTCCCTAGGCAGTAAGACACAGTCATGCTACACTTATTTTCACAATCTGACTTTTCATGTGTAGCTGCACCCTTGTATGTCTAAGATACACATTCATGTTCCACATATCTTCTTTTTTCCAGTTTTCTACACTTTCAATAGTTTTTCAAACTCATCCCTTTCCCTTAAGAATAGGTTATTGAAGATACAAGATCTTTAATGGCAATATATGGTTCCTTTCCAAAAGCTTAACAGCCAGTCTTTTGTGATCCCATTTCACAGATCTGTGTGCAATCCTCATGACCTTGCCAGTATTTGTTTTCCCCTCTCACAGAGACATTTTCTTTAATACTAGCTATCACCATTGTAAGTTCCATTCAATTTGTTTTGGAACATAAATTAGACAAAGAAATCCTGAACCTCTATCACAGTCTTGATGGCCACTTCTCCTTCCCAGTTCATAACTATATCTTCTATATATTCTCACAAGCCTACAGGAATGGGAGGTAGTTGCTTTTGCTGATCCATTGTCTGTGTACCATCATGTCACAGCCAGTGTATGGGTGGCCCTTGATGTTTCAGTTAAAGCAGAGTTTCACTCTCTTGTGAGGAATATGTCCAGTGGGACATTCACAGGTAATGTGCTGTGCTCCATTTCTGATGCAGATGGCCACGGCTTCACAGAACATGCATAAATCATGGTATGAATGTTGTGACAAATTCTGAAGTACTTAATCTATCTCTCTGCCTAAGACTGTGGTCACAATAAGGCCATTTTACCCTGTCAAAACCCAAATCAAACCATATTAAGAAGAAAACCCAAAGAATATAGGCAAAAATGGCACCATTGACAAAGAAACCATGCAGTCTGTGATATACAGGCTACAATATGGATGAAATATGGTTAATGCAGTAACACCAAACTACAAACCTGACAGCGAGGAAAAAAAGAAAAGATGTGGAAAGCTGCCAGTGTGGCTGCACAGCTTGATATGAACTCAGTGAGGTCAAGCATCAATTTTGCAACAACGGCACTTCCTTGATGAGAAAATCTATTTACTGTTTGTGTGTGCTTTCAGGTAGTAGAGATTACTGATATGTCTTTTATCTTTTAGCTATTGAACCACATGTAAACAGTACATAAGAAATGGCAGGCCATGACTGCATTTGTCTTTGTAGTTATACATTATTTGTTTTAGAGGGTTTTTTTCCCCTGTATTCTGAAGTTTTGCAGAAATTGGATATTTGCTCTATTGTAGTGTAGCAGTTAGAAAGTATACCTTAAACTTCTCTGAAAGAAGGGAGTGGGGAACATTCATGAACTGGAAAAATTATAAGCTGCAGAAAAACTTATTGAATACAAAATTCCATAGATTATTTCTGGGATTGAGTATACATTCCTTAGTTCACAAATATTGTGCTGTTTAAAATGTATTTTATTATGATGTTTTACTTGGTGTCTGATCTTTAAAGCTATTAAAATTTTCTCTTCATCCATGATTTGTATAGAAAATACTAATGATTTCTAATAGTGAATATTCATTTTTTTACCTACAGAAGAATTTAGTACTCTTTTTAGAACTTTACCAGTACTGAAACTTACATTAACAGGATGCATAATTTTAATGGAGGATGAAAACAGGTTTAGGGATTTTTAAAATCTTTTTTCAGACACATGAGTTTAAAGAGAATTTTAAACATGTCAACAGCATAATTTTCCTGTGGTTTGATGCATATAAAGAGCGCAAAAATGAAATATTTGGGTACATACACTAGTGAATTGACCCTGCTTAAGGTTCATGTACATTGCCAAACTCCAGTATGAAATATCATATATATTTCAATTGGGACACTAAAAATGCTTTCAAACCATGTCAAATATTGTTGGCAACAAACGCTCACTATGAACAACCAGGTAAAATTTAATCTTACTGCAACTTCATGAAGTTTTATGAGGTGGTTGTTGTATAAGTAGCAAAAGAAAACCAGGATGGAGATTATACTAACTTCTGAGTAACCAAAAATAATAAGCCTGTGAATTTTACAAATAATTTGCATTGATAGGAAACAGGGTATAGAGGAACAAAATTCAGTAACTCTGTGTTGTTAGGAATTGAAAACAACAAGGATTTAATTTCAGTGTTTTTGTAGATATTATGTTCTTCTGCAGATACCAATTCTTTTCATGCACAGACAAGCATTTCATAAAATTTACATAAAATTTGCATAAGAATGATTTAGAGGTAAAAAATAACATTCATTAGTGAGTTCCAGAGTCTTTTTTCTACCACCCCCAAGGAGTTATTCCTTTTTTCCCCCCATCTTTGAATATCCAGCACAACACTAAAATAAAATAAAAGCCACAAACAAAACAACAAAACAAAACAAAAACCTTACACCATTCTTGTGTTAGCACTTAATAATTCTTTAAAATATGATATTCCCAGGAAACTCATGCAGGCTTTTACAGCTTGTTCCATTACAAAAAGAATATGAATCCCTGCCATCTCTGAGATGATACAGAAGGAAATTATATTATTTCCATATGCATTCTCTTCTGTATGTTTTTATACATGCATAAATATTCACATAAATGAATTTATTTATATATGTCAATACAGATAGAAATGACACAATTAGATTGTATAAAAATCCAAATGCCAGTAACATTGCTGACAAATTTTAGAATGTGAGATGCCAACCCTTCTGGCATTGTTCTTAGAGAACTTTGAACATCAGAAGGAATTTTTAATACCTTATTACAAAAGAATTAAAATTGTTTTAATATTTTTAGAATACTTCCAAAATGATGCATACTGGGAAAACAGGGACTGTCTTATATTGTAACAACTTGATGAATTCATAATACTATTTCATTTTGAAAACTTGATTTACAAAGTTCTATGAAGAAATATTATGCTGACATTTAAGTAGTGATATAAAGGATGTTTTCCTTTCAAAGAGTTTTCTAAATTCTGTTAAGTTAATACTACAATAGCTAAAGCATCTGCATTCAAAAAATTATGAGTAATATCAGAAGCTTTCTATCCAGAACACAACTTTCTATGAAGTCCTTTGAAAGAACTGTGATATTCACAGAATGCACAGAAGAAATATTTACAATTTACAGAATGAAAAATATCAGCTAACAGTCTGAAGAAAGTCTGGACTACATCATCTGGACAGGGCTTATTATCTTGTCTCTCTTTCCAGGATATTTATGCACAGTTTCCCTAAGATAAAAAAAAAAAAATAAGATACAAAAACTACAATGTGTTTTCAGGGTGCAATGCTAATATCAGACTCTGATTGCTTTTCAATATTTTATGTCAGCTGTCCTGGATAAAAAAGACCTCTTGCCACTCAATTAGTTGTAATTCTAGAAAACGTTCCTTAGTAGAAAAACCACAAAATTTATTACTGTTATTCCAATTAGTTTAATGGGTAGAAATTGAATAGTTGCACAGCATATTGTACATAATAATTTTGGTAATGTGCAAAAATATGTCTCATTAGAAGTATAAAGTTATTTTCTGTAAAAAGTTTTGAATCAGCACAAAATATATATAAATATATCATAGGCAAAGTTATTTAAGATAATTTTTTGCATTAGTATTTGCATGATAGATTTCTTCAGGGAGGTTCCTTCACCAGAGATATTAGCTGTTGGAGTGGATCCCTGGAAAAATTCTGAAGAATTTTCAGTATTAGTAGAAAATGTTCTTAAAAAAAATAATAATTAAATATCAAGATTAGTTTACAATCTTCCACAAATACCACTCAGGATCTGCAATGAAGACAAAGATTTTTGCATTTACCATATGTGCTAATAATTATGTTCAATGTTTAAATATTTTTGGGTTGTCATTTTTTAATTCATTTATTTTTTTAATTTTTTTTTTTATTTCCTGATGATTTTGGATGGGGTAGAATCAATCTCCTTCATAGATATGTTTTGGGTTTGTGTAATAAAGCACAATGCTTATACAGAGCCAAGGCCTTTTCTGCTTATTCCACTGCCCTCCCAAGTGAGCACCTGGATGTGCACAAAAGGCTGGAAGGTGCCAGTCAGGACACTGACCCCAGCTTGCCAAGTGGA
This sequence comes from Sitta europaea, assembly GCA_013400255.1. Taxonomy (NCBI): domain Eukaryota; kingdom Metazoa; phylum Chordata; class Aves; order Passeriformes; family Sittidae; genus Sitta; species Sitta europaea. The sequence goes on along the minus strand of VXBS01005135.1, from coordinate 211,828 downwards.
CCTCCCATGCTGTATGGCATCCTGAGCAGCACAAAAGCCAGATGGGGGAGGCCACTCCTTGGGGACTGGCTGAGCATCAGTTACTTGATGGTGAACAATTACTTTCATTTTCATTCCTCGTCTTTCTTAGGATTTAGTTCTCTCCTTCTGCTATTTTCCTTTTCTTTACAATTTATTTTTATTTAATTTTTCTCCCAGCTATTAAACTCTTTTTTGTCTCAGCCCATAAGCTGTCTCACTTTTGCAATTCTGATTCTCTCCCCACTTCCCCAGGGGAGGAGAGTGAGTGAGTGAACAGCTGTATGGTGCTTAGTTGCTGTCTGTGATTAAACCATGACATGTAGTTATGTCTGTTATTTTTCATCTGACACGTGAAAGAATAGGGCAAAATTTTTATTCTCCGTTTTAGTTAAGAAATAAATGAGAGAGGAGATAGAAAATGTGTATAATAAAATATAATAAAAAATACTTAAAATAGGAAATTTTATTAATGTGATACATCAAAAAGTTCAAAATTTATTTAAAATTATGAGGTACGTGCCCAAATTTCTAAAAACGTTAGTGAAATGTCTCTAGTAAATTTTTGGCACCAAGACAACTTTTATCAATACAATGGCTGGCAGTTTTCTCTGTATCCCCACTCATTCCATAACGTTTACAAAAGATAAGACAGACATAATCATGTCATAAGAGTGTTGTTGATGGTTACCAAAGCACAAAAATGTCAGTAGATGAGAGATGGAACTGAAAATATAGGTGAAAGAAAGCAAAAAAAGTCCAGTGAGATCTTAATTTAAAGTCCTGGTAAGTTTCTCACATATATATTTCAGAGCATAGCAGTTGCTTGCCACACCTCAGGGATAGCCAATTACAAAATTATCTGTAGAAAGTACTTGTGAAACAATAGCCTTTTGGATCCTTTTTAACTTGCATCCAAATACTGTTGGAGTCACTGGAGCTGTGTACCTTGCCACTGATTCCTGCTACCTAACCACTCTGACGTGCACTTCTGCCATCACTTATTTATGTGTGTCCATGTTATAGAAGTCCTGTGTTATATCTGGAACTAGTATTGCAGTTGTGATTTGTCAAAATCAATGTGAGATAGAAGCTCAATTGTCCTCTGAGGTGTGAGTTAACTATTTAATCTAGAAGGCTGAACAAAATTAAAGATTAAAAAACGGAGTAAATGAAAAATATGCAATATATTCTAAGTGAAGACCATTGTAGAATACAAGAGGTAGAATACCTCTTGAACTTCTTATTCTCATTTTACAATCATGCAAAAGCAAATAAATTCATCTTTTGCTTATTTCCATATATTACTAAACCCTGTATTATTTATTATTACATTTATTCTTGATGTCTACT
>VXBS01005135.1:169572-210421 GCA_013400255.1 Sitta europaea | reverse complement strand
TTTTTTTTTTTTTTTTTTTAATAAGAAGTATTTCTGCAGATATAACATGCATACAAGTGACCATGAATATAGCTTGCCATCTGTTTCAGAAAGAACAGCCTGCAGCATAAAGGTCTTGGTTAGAGACAAGTAAATCCCCTGCTTAAATCCATAGCCTAAGGTTAAGATAAGTGATTTGGCTTCATAGCAGGATTCTTCTGTGATCAAGACCCATTTGTTTAGCTCCTGTTTATAACTCTCCCCAATCACAAAAATGTGGACAGCAGTTTTTCACTGGGATGATTGCATCTACTCAATTTATACAGAACCAGAAACTACCTTCTGAATTCTGAGTAACTGCACTGTGTTTCTATACTAGACAAGCCAGAGATTAACACATTGCTAGGTAGATACTGCTATTTTAATATTTTCAATAATTATTTCTAAAACCTGTACCATAAATTATTACAAAATATTTAAGGTGAAATAGTGCCTTCCATCTACATGGCAAGGTGTTAAGGAGGTAATTGCCATCAAATTTGTGAGAGGCTTAGACACTATGATCCAGGACGTTATGTAAGCACAGATAGGTCAGAGTCAAGGTTTTTTGGAACTCAAGGACTGTTAAGGAAAAGCAACAACAATATCTTATTACAATCCAAATGAAAACCTTGAGGAAAAACTACATTAAATTAAATTAATTCAAAGAATTAGGGATGTGGGGAAACTAACGAGCATGTTCAGAAAGATATATGGACTTTAATTTAAACAAAGTAGCATAAATTAGTTTTACAAACTGAGTTGATTCTAAAGCTACTTTTATTTTCTAAAATAATCTAATAGTAAACAGGAGAACATATCTGGGAAAAAAATTCTGGACTCAGTAATTTTATGGAATAAAAAAATCATTTTGTTAGAAAAATAGAGCATATTACTTTTTTTCTTATTATTTTTCTGTTAGAGCTATCAGTTCAAAATTATACTTGTCACTTACTTTTCTTCACCAAAAGAATCCTTCTTCATTCCCCAAGGATAAGCAAAATAAGATATCAGAACTCAAACACTTCTTATTTTCTTGAAAATCCATATACATCCATGCATAGACCTAACACTCTAGGTTTGGAAAAGTAGAATTCTTCAGTGACAAAAATGGTGGCTGATTTTTTTGGCAGAATTCAGAACTATGTGGAATTTCTTGAATAGTTACAGAAGCAGTAAAGTAGAGTTGATGTATAGTCATTCTCAGTGCTCCTCTCTACACTTGCTGGTCTCTATCCTACCCTAGGAGGCTCTGAATCTTCAACTGCCCTTGCTCGCTCTCACAATATATGTCATAGCTTTGATATCCTCAGCTTCATCCCATAAAAAGTGACTCAAATGAGGACCTATTTCTCTGCACTTTATTTTGGGCTGGAGAGCCTTCCCTTGAACCGAGAGCATTTTTCCTGCTCTGGCTGTTGGCCTGGGGGTCAGATGTGTCCTCCTGATGCACTTTCTGGGACTTGCAAGAAGGCAGCTCAATTCAGCATCACTGTTTTCAGTACCAAAACTCAGTTACAGGCAGTTCTCACTGCACAGCAATGCACTGCTAAAATATAGCAGTGGCATGACAGAAATATTAGATGAAGCCATAATGATGCAAAGCATTTTAGCATTTCATTTTCTAAGTGAAGGACTAACGATTAGAATGGTACAGCACACTGGCATATCTTGCAAAATGCTCAAATTTTCATAGATCATTCAAGCTATGCTAATTCAGATACTAAAGATACTTCTTGAAAAAGTTATGGTTATTCAGAGATAGTAGATTTGTTGGGCTTTTTCTAATAACTAACAAGAGGAATCCAGGCTTTTCTACTTTTCCTTATTGATGGCATTTTTAAAAGCAATGTTGTTTTTCAGAGAAGCCTCTAGGGCTATAAAATTTATTCATGAGCCAGTTCTGCTCACACTATGTCTTCCGTTCTGTTAAAGGGTATTGTTTTAATTTCCTCATATCTTTGTGTATCTTTAAGTGATAGCCATAAGCTTATGGTTTGGCTGTCTGCAACTGATTTATAAACAAACAATAAAAAAAAACTCCATAGGTAGAGGAAAAAAAAAAAGAAAAAAACCAAACTGTGAAGTCTGAACAATTCAACTCCTACACAGCTGCCTTGAATGCATTTCAAGCAGAAATAATTAGTGTTACTCAGACCAAAGGAAAATCACCTTGCTTTCTAGAATGATTAACAATTTTTTTTTCTTTTTATATTACCAATACCAAGACTAGCTCCATCATTATTTTTTGTATGTAAAGCATAAGAAAACCCCATTCAATAAAGAATTTTATGGAGGTATATGAAAAACAAAGGCTTAGAATTCTTTATTTCCTCCACAAATGCAATCAGTAGTAATGGACAGCAATGTTCAGGAAAAAGTAATTTAAGGCTTACTATAATCATGAATTAAAAAAAAAAAAAAAAGTGAATATTCAAAAACCCAGCACAAGAACAACCATTACTACAAGGGAAAAAGTAGTCTCAGTGCAATACTGAATGTTACTAAAGTGAGAGACAGCAACACAGATAATTAATGGTGTTCAGAATCACCTTCCTTTTTTTTTTTTTTTTTGCCTTATAAAAGTAGACATAACTTTAGATAATATTTCTTTCTACAAAAGATTCCTTCAGAAAATATTAATAGATGTTCCAGTACACTTCACAATTTATACACAAGCTGTCATTTTTTGGAATAGGAACAATGAATTGCACAAAGAAGTCATAGAAGCACAGGCTTGAAAATGTCTTCAGGAGATGGTTTGGTCAGCATCCCTGGTCAGGGACGTAACCAAATGACTCTAGACAAAGTCTAACAGAATGCTTTGTCCAGTACTGTCTGAAGATGCCTGTTCAAAATAAAGTCTAAAACAAATTGTACAATCTCCATAGGTATTGTGTTTAAGGATGATTTTCTAACCTATATCAAGCATTTTTAATTACTTTAGACTTTTTTATTATTATTATTATGCACTTCTATCATTAGTGGACATAAATATGTATTTGTACTATGTTTTGTAAGAATATCTGTCATATAGTCGAATATTATACCTATATTCTTAAATCCCTTTCCCACTTCTTCATTGTTGATCTTTTCTAAATTCATTTTAGCAGCAGATCAATGTTTATTACTAGTTTTAACAGCCTCAGGCAGTTTGCTTTTTCATAACTCATTTTAGTGAAAAAATCATCCCTCCCCAAAGTGATAACCGAGATAAGAGATCAAATTGTGTCCTGCTTATTACGGTCATATCTTGAAACAGACAAAACTGACACTTTGCAAGAGTCACTTAAAGAAGCCAAGTGCCCAAACTGTGTTCTTGCTACAACCTTAAGAGGGATTGCAAGTTTGCACTTGCATCCAGCAGGTAAATAGCTCGAAAGATACTGATGTGAAAGAGGAAATGTGTCCTTGATACCGAAATGATCCATTATCATTCCCTTATATTAAGCAACAGACCTTAAATAGAAAAATCAGGTTTTGATCTTGCTACTCCATCTGTAGCTGTAATTTAGCTATCTGTGGAAATGACATACCCATTTTTTGGCTAGTTGGACAAATTGTCAAATACGAACTACTACTATAATTTCTATGAACTACGGTTATAACATCACCTTTTCATTTGCCTTACAGGTGATTATAAAATAACAATTTCTTTGAGTAAATACATTCCTATATACATACAGTTTCTGGACTTTTTTGTCTGCACATTGTCAGGTGTTTCTGCAGAATTCTATCATGGATTCTTCACAAAGAACATGCAGAAATATCTGTAAATGTACTATGGCTGCATCTACATTAATGGACAAGGGTCTGTCCTCTCAAGTGAACTACATTTCTTTGTCCCCAAGAAATTCTGCATTTTTTAAGATACAATAGTAAAAAACCTTTTTATTATATATTTTTAATCACAAGAATTCGTTCCAATCTCAAGTATTTTGGAATCCAAACCCGAACTATTAAATAGACTTTTCCTAGATTAATTTTGCTATTAGCCCTAGTAGCTGTTGTTTCAGCGGCTTCATGATTTTAATGTGCATAATGATTGTTATGGCTTTTGCATTCTCAACCAAAAAATATCAGTTTACTGTCTTTCAGGTGCCTGTAGGTTTTCTTTTCCAAATAAGTACACACTAATTGATTTGTATCTACATTGAAAATACTACTGTTTTAAAAAATTAAATAGCTGTGATACAATAACAGATTCCTGGAAAGAAACAACAAGTATTCTAGAAGATTTGATACAGGAGTAGTATTTAACTTTACAGCTGTGTTAGTTTCTCACATGACAAACCATGACAGGGTGGCTCTAGAAGAAAAATTTGGTAAAGTGCCAAATTCTGTAATCAGACAAAATGTTATGATTGCACATATAAAGGCCAGCATGTTAAATGCTTTCTAATAGTATTGATCTTACTAAATATTTTCAATATACATATATATGTGTATATATAATTTCTGCCGTGTGTATATGTATCTCTGTGTAGCAGCACAAAAAGACATTTACTTCTTTATCACAGTTCAGTAATATTAAAACATGTCATTAAAGGCTTTTGCAAAGAGCTGGATCAAACTTTTGCTGTGCAAGTTACATTCAAATTCATGTGAATTAATTTCATTTTTACTTCTCCACAGGTTTGTTTAACCACCTGCTGAATTCAGTGGGATACACCATCTGTTAAACAGTAGTCCAAGACTTCCCTCAACAGCAAAACTCTCCTAATATCCACATTTAGTTTACATTAATTAATAACATCCACATTAAAATATTACTTCAGACTGTATTCCAGAGGATGCTTAGGGCCTTGGACTTCATCTACACTAGTTATGAAAAATACAAGATACAGAGCTAAGGAGTGGTGTGTGGTTTTCCTTATCAGTGAACTGCTAATCAAAAATGGCTGCATTTTGGCTTGGACAAACAATCTCCCTCTTGCCCTATGCTTGATCACAGAATCATAGAATAACAGAATTGCTTTGGTTGGAAAAGACTTTTAAGATCATCAAGTCCAGCCATTAACCCTGCACTGCCAAGCCCACCACCTCCAAATCATGTTCTTAAGCACCATTAACACATCTTTTAAATACCTCCATAATTACTGTTAACCAAGAGCCTTTCCCAGAAGCCAGCTTGAACAGGACAGAACAGTTTCACAGAAGAAAGGGGAGATTTGCTGCATTTGCACTACTCATGCTATACTTGGAATCTCTGTTATTTTCTGATATGGTTTTAGCAAAGAAATACTCAGATATCATTTATTTCTTGTTTATGGGCTCCGGAGTTCACATCCCACTCAAAGCCTCAGTTATATCTGGACTGCAATCAATGCTGCAGACAGAGAAATTTAAGAGGGGTCCTGGCCCCAGCCTACTGCCTTTTCAGTTCCTCTCATTGGTGATGGAGGAACTTCCAAAAGTTCCTCTGTTGATTTCAAAGGATTTTTTATTTGAATTCAAAATTTTCAAACTGTACAGGACCATTGTTAACAGAGGGTGAAAATGTTTCCAAAACAAGAAAGACAGAGAACATTGAAACAAGCTCCTGGAGGCCACTGCATTTTGCTTTCAGTGCTAAAACCTGCTTGTCTTGGAGTTAAAGACTGAAACCCCATGAATTTAATCGACCTTAAGCAGTTCAGCTACTTTACTTGAAAAAGTAAAGTACCGCTATTACCTATCTGTGATAGAGGAGGCCATGATGAATACTTACTACAAGTATTCAAATTCGTTAAGAAAAAATAATATATTTGCAGCCAAGTGTTATTTGTTCACTTTTTTTCATGTAAGACTCCTTTTTGAACTTGCTGTAAAGTCTACTCCATTTTAACCTTTAACAATTCCTAATGCCTATCAGCTCTGTTGGCAGGCACCCTTTGGTCAGAAGCAGTTAGCAAGCCCCAAAATTGCCCCCTGAAAATTGCATTGCATTCTGGGCAAGTAGTGTTTCTTTATGTCTGCTTACATAGCTGAAGTTAAATGGTTGTCACTAGCAGAACAATAAATACCTCCACTTTTTAAATATGTTTTTGGATAGCAACCTTTTCTTCAGAATTATAGATTTTTGCAACATTTCTTGTCTTCATATTTGCTATAAGAATGTAATTAAACTGTACCTTAATTTCAACTCTGACAGACAATCAATTACAAGCCCTTCCATCTGTGGCCTCTAATTTAGAAGAGTATTTTGACATTATATGGATTTTTGACTATGATTTAGAATCATAATAGATTTTTTGTGCCTTAAGATCCCTTAGTGCCTTTTGTATCCCACCCCTCACAAAAAAATAGTAATTTATAAGAACACCAGTGGGAGAATTAGTCAGGCTAACTTTTGTGCTGACCACAGTTCTAGCTCAGAGACACAATCATGATAGATTAGACACAGCTTTTTGCATTTGATGTAATGACAATGTCAGAGACTGAGATGTTAAGGGTTAATGACTCATATAATTGACCCTTTGAAAAATCAGGGGGTGTTTTGCTGATGACATGCAAGGTAAAAGCCCAGGTGCAGCCACCACTGGAATTTACTTGCTGGGGTTTGAGCCAGGTAAGTGAAGAGGCAGATCCTGTAAAGGTGGAATAATGTCTTTTATTATGGTAATGCTGTCTCTTACACAACTGACTCAGGTGTAAAAGTCACCTTCAGGGGTCTTCTAGACATTCACTCCTAGGCCTGAAGGTATTCATTCCTTCTGAGGGTTATAACCAGCTCAACTATGCTGGGTGAGAAGGAGCTGTCATGTCTAGAAGGTGTCATAAACCACCAAAGATCCCTCGAACCCCTGGGCATTACACCTGACCCTATGTTAGACCATCAAACTTGTTGCTTCAAGGGCTTTTCCGACCCTGATGGATAAAGAAAGCACCATCACTTCAACCAGCATACAATGAAATTATAACAATCAAGTCTTGTCACTGGACCCATGGGTGGTTATATCTTTCTACTTTAATGTTGTTATATTGCTATTGATAATGATGACCAGAGGGACTACATGCCTCTTTCCATTGCAGGAAAATTGTTCTAAAATAAATTTCTATCTATCTATCTATCTATCTATCTATCTATCTATCTATCTATCTATCTATCTATCTGTCACTCAGTGTTGTTTCACTCTTATCTGTCCTAATAAAAGATCTATTAAGAAGAACCTCAGTTATCTTTGCCTCAGGGGCTGGGCCAAAACTGCTGTGGTCTGGATAACCAAGGGCATATTATTTTGCTAAAAATCTACCCTTTTTTCTATAGATTCATTTAACATATATTTAATAATTGCAAGGATTCATCCTTAGAATACTGAATTTTCTTGAAAGCAGTTCAGTAATTGATGTAAGGAATGGGTTTGAAATTATTATTCAGAGCTGGGTGTTAAGGCGGCTTTATCTGATCCTGAATAAAGAGAAATGACCTTTCTATTGCATTTTGAAAAGTTTATCATCTCCATTCCACTATAGGAGAAAATAGTTCATGTAATAAAATCAGTTCATCACAGTCTAGAATTATTAAAATACAGGCAGAATCTCTCCAGAGAAACTAGGGGAAAATCTAACTATGATAAGGAACAAAGATCTCTCTAGCTTGGTTAATGTCTACTAAATATGTATTTAACATACCTATATTGTGGATAATTTTTTTTGTGCTGAGTATCTATATTACCAACCCAATAATGTTATCAAATTACTGACCTTCCTTTTCTACCTCAAAGGTTTTATATGATTTTCCATGTGACACCATGTTATTGCCGTGATCTTATGGAATAGTGTTTCACTAATCATTCTGTTCTAGTGTTTCTTGTCTTTCTTTATCTTGCCATTTCATCACTGCTGTATCCTATAAACTTTGCCTTGCAGATGGCTTTGTATGTGCATTATCACATCTATTAGTTTCCTTCTAAGGCATCTTACTCAACCAGCATTCCTAATGCATCTACTTCTTATCTCACAATATAAGATTAATGATAAATTGAGTTGTACATGAATTAAAATGTCTGGGAGTATATGCAGCACAGAAAAAGCCAGCCACACGAGTCACATGAAACTGTACATAATCTATTCCAAACAATATCTGGATATTTTTCCCTGCAAAGCTGAAAGCAAATATGCTGAAAGCAGGAGTTATAAGTAAAAGGACTGGAAGCAGTAACATCTATTTGTAAATTGTTTATTTAGCAACCAGCTTTTTTTTTTTTTTCTGTGTGAGTGATTTCTGAAGATAGTGTGAAAAATGGATAACTGTTTCTAAGTTATACCAATTTTAGCAACCATTTTGCAGAATAATTGAACGACTTACTCTAAATGTGAGTAGTGAAAATTGTAATAAGACCATTTCTATAAGAATCCATCTCTTAAAAATCTGCAGACAATATTCACTTGAAATGTATTACTATATTCATTTAAATACATTGCTAAATATAATTACATTTTATATGGCTTTATATGGAGCTTAACTGAGCTCTGTCTTAATTGGAATTATTATGGGAGTGGGGTTGTCTCATGCAGTTTAAAGTTTGCTGTTTTTACCTTGAAATCATAACTGTGCATTTCTCTCATTCAAGAGGGGCTATATTTGGTTGCTTTATTAAGTAGGAATGAAAACTCTTTTCTTTCTCAGTGTACCACCGTTTCAATAGCAGTTGATCCAAGACAACTTGGGTAATTTGTGAGCATGTCTGGAGCAGTCCGATGTTCGAAACCACGCTAGAAGAAAAAATGATTTTTCTCGCCTTCATGGAGGAGCTGGAATGCTGTGTCCAAGTGTTCATTGTAGAGAAAAGGAAGAAGAGGAAAGCACTGTGGTGAGGCTGGTCAGCCAGTTCCAGGAGAATGCTTGGAAGAACAGGTATCAGGCCATCAAGAAAATGAGATGCTTTTTTTTAATTAAATCACATTAATGTGTGTCTAGGATTGTCCCTGTTACTGAGATAAGAAAGAAATTCCATTGAGAATGCATGACTTATGAAGTGACAGTCTTGAGTATACAGGAAAAAATATACAGAGATATATTAAAATAAAACAGCTACTGCTAATTGGACAATTCCATATAAATTAAATTAAAAATATGCTCTATGCAGTTAATGCTATTGTTGCCTTTATCATTTGAAAATTTTTAAATGTCCACACAATTTTTTATACTGATGGGGAGAGGGAGACTGGGAATTGACAGGTACTGCCTTCAGATTTTAAATAGATTTTTAATAACTAATCACTAAACCAGAATCTTGAAAATGTAGACACATCATTTTCTGTGTTCTTGCAGTCTATTTTTGAAGACTGACAAACTAGAAAATATCACATTTCTTTGTATCAGATAGATATTCATAGTTCAAGCTCATTAATTTTTTCCTTTTATATAAGAAAACAGACTTATTCTAACAGTCTTGTCAGCTGTCAAAGTCTTTGCATTTTTCTATTCATTGGTCCAGATAAAAGCCTCAGATAGGTCCATTAATGTCAGTAAAACTATACAATTTATCCTTGCTGCTGTAACAGTTCTATTCACTTTTGCTCCAAATTAATCATAATTTCTGGAGAAAGGGGATAGGAATATCATCACACACAGCATGACCCTTCTTCTCTAACCCAGACCAGCATTTGTCTATATTATAGTTACATTGTTTTATTTCTTCTATGCTTTTTCAGTGTTTTATTCCCCATTATATACGCCTTCATAGCTGCCCTTTGTTCTTCATTTTCTCAGCATGACTCTTCTCTCCTGCACCTGGCATTTCTGCCTGACACATTACATGCACATGGCTAATTTTTACATGTGGTATCACAATCTAACCTCAAAACCTAAACTTATTTTCCATGTCATGCTTATGGAATTAATTAGGACGGTATAGTTCTATACTGATGTGATTTCAGAAGTAGCAGAGCAACATGATTTTTTTATTTTTAGTAAATTATATTTACTAATATAAATACATTTAATATTATTTTTACTCTTTCTGCTAAACTGTCCAATAGATGGACAAATTCATAGTGAGTATGGAGAGTTAAAATTAAAAGAGAGATATAACTCTGCATCTCTGTAGTTGTACAAGTAATATGCAGCGGCAGTTGCTGATGGGACCTTAATCCTGCTGTTTGAAATTGCTTTTCTATCTTTTTATTTTTAGCTGTCTTCTATCTTCTGTGCATTTTATGTTTACATTTCTTTCCCTACTGTTCACATTGTGTACTTTGTATGCAGTAGATATTTGAGCTGTACTGTCAATGTCTTCAGGTAGGAATCCATGAAGATTATTTTATCCACTGTATATAGTACAGGTGGATTGTTGAATGGATAAGAAAATGGTTGGAAGGTCAGATCCAGTGGTCAACAGTTCAGAGTCCCAGCAAACATCAGTGACAAATGCTGTCCCTCAGGGGTCCGTGTTGAGACCAGTGTTGTTTAACACCTTCACTGATGATGCAGATGAAGGGTTTGAGTACCTCCTCAGCAAATTTACAGATGACAACAAGTTGGGTGTTGCTGTTTGTAGACACCGAGATTGATCAGGGAACAGAAGCTGTTGTGCCTCTCCCAGGCTGGTCCTGGGAAAAGCATGAAAAAGAATGTAAACAAACCTAGCACCTGATATTTTGAAGATTTTGCACAGCATGAGATACATGCTGTTGTGTTGGATTGTTTACCAAAGGGTAAATCCTTTTCTGACCAATAGGTGCATTGTATTTCTAGACTGCAAATCAGACTATTAAAGTGTCCTCACAATTCAATAAACTGAATTTTTACCTTCTGAGAGATTCTGTGTCGTTGTTCAATGCTTCTCCTAGCTCAACACCCAGCTGTTGGCACACCTGAAAGATAGGATGTCACCCAGAGGGACCTGGACAAGCTTAAGAATTATTCCCATAGGAATCTAATGAGATTCAACAAGACCAAGTGCAAAGTCTGCAGCTGGGGCACAGAGACCTCCAGTATCAATTGAGGCTGGGAGATGAACAGATCCAGAGCAGCCTGGCCAAGAAGGACTTGGGGGTGCTGCGGGTGAGAGGCTGCTCTCAGCAAACCTTTGGCAATGTTTCCTGACCTTTCATGTAATTTCATAACCGACTGCTCTTTAGTATCTCCAAATTTAATTTTCAGACCATTTGGGTGACATTTTAAATCACAATGCCAAAGCATGTGATTAATTGATTATGCAAAAATTCCTGATAAACTAAAGATTTCCTTAAGTTTACCCAAAGAGGCTGAAAGACAGTAACTACTTAACCTCCTAAGAGTCACTTTGGGCATTTTGAACAGGTTGCTAATTAGGCCATCAAAAGTAAAAGGGTTCACTTGTCAGACTTCAAGGTTAAAGACACTCTAGATGACAGACATAATTTTGGCTACCTCAGGAAATAAAAATGTTAACCAGCTTCACTGATTTTAAATTGCCGTTGACAGGATCTGAAAAAAAAACGCTGACCCTTGTCATATTGAATTCATCTGTTAGTCAGGCAAATGCTTATGGATGGGAAGACTGACACCTTTCACTATCTTTGATGTGTTTAAGGTTGCAGTGTGTGAATATGTGCAGGGCTTTCACAAGGAGGCACTGAGAATACAAAAGATTGAAGAAGGTTGTCAAACCCTGTAAGCTGGCTTGTTTCTTCAATTGTCATTTGGCCTAAAAATCCTGTACTTGACTTTCTCTTTAAATAATACTGCTGTTCAGGAACATAGTAGCTTATAAGCACCAAACAAAGACAGACTTTTACTTTTCTGAGGTACAACAGATAAAAACTTACCATATTCCAGTGCTGGTAACAATATATATTTAATTCTTGAAAAGCTTAAGGAAACACTGTCAAATGATTATGTGATTTTTTTTTTCTTCCCCTTTTTCCCAGATATCACTTTATTATTGCTACCAAAGTCCCACAAGGAACAGTCCTGTCTGAAATCCCTCCCTTTTCTTTTAGCCCCAATATTTCTCTTTGCTCTTTTATTTTTATTAAACATCTCCATATTATATAAAATGCTTATATATAAAAGACGTCTATAATTTTTATGCCAAATTTTGGATCCTGTGACTCTACACTTCCCTGCTGTCAAACATTAGAAACATTTAAAACAACAACATATAGAAAAAAATACTGAAATCCACATGCAATGACTATTAACAACTAGGTGTAGAGGCTGACCCAGTCCAGAAAGGATGCTGGTTATGCTACATAAAGTAACAGGACTTCAGCTGAATGAAGTAGACTCCTCCACAACCCAGGAGGAAGAGTTAGCTACTACTAGCTTTGTGCTAATATCTCATAAAGAAGCAAAGGAAACAAATGTTGACATCAGCTTTTTAAGGGATGCTTTACAGAAAAGAAAGTTCTCTTTCAGGACACACTTTGTCAGAATGGTTGACACATTTTGATTTTTGGTACAGATGGCAGAGAGAACAAACGCAGAATTGTGACTCCTGAATAGGAAAAGGCAAGTCTCAGCATCTCAAAATTGGGCATTTAGATCTGAGAGTGTGAAAGGATTTCAGTTACACTTCCATGAATGTGGTTCATGGAATATAATATGGATAATTAATTAAATGCTTCAGTGAAAATAATACAAGCCATGATATACTGCAGTCTAAAGATACCTGCTCCGGGGAGCAGCTGGCTCAACAGCTCACTGTTTTGGCACCTCACCTCTTTTCATCATCTTGAATGTGAAATCCCTTTCCTTAAGGCATCAGTTCCATTGTAACCAAAAAGAAAGCTTTTTATGCTTCTCCTGTTTTGTTTTTTTTTTTTTTCCCCTTGGGTCATGTAAGTGTAATTGGCTCCCTAGAAAAAGGAATTCGTGCAACTAAGAGACGATGGAACATGAGGCTATGACCTCCTCATTCTGATAACAATAAGTCACTGGATCTTTGCCATAAATAGGGTTTGAATCTGCAAATACAACATCTCTATTTCCCCTGCAGATTTTCAAAGGTAGAGTGTAAAATCTTTACAGCATTTTGGGGACTAAATGTTATTGTTTGAGAGGGAATAATTGCAAGGAAAAATGTCTACTTCATCTCTTGTGCTCCACTTTTACTTTAAAAAATACTCTGAAAGTATACACCTAAAAAGTAATAGAACAGGAGATCACAGTGTTATTCTCTTTATCGTAGATGCTCACAACTTTTGATCATGCTTCAAACACCAGTTAGCATGAAGTGAAGTACCAGTGATCAGAAGTTCAATGACCCAGTGATGTATTTGCAAAGTCTCGTTTCAAGTGTACCAGCTTGAGCATGGTGCATTTCCAAGATGCCAGGCATTCATGAGTCCATTACAGGAGCTAGAAGGGCTACTGTGTGGTACCTGTGCATAGAGGTATAAACCTCACTCACATCTTGGGATTATAGGCTACTGTCCTCAGGAACACAGTGTGAAGATGTACAATGTCAGTTCCAGTCATTACTGGAACATGCTATTTTAGTCTAGTTGATAAGGCAGAAAATGTTTAAAATGAAGATACACAGTAGGAGAACTAGAAGAAGTATATATGTTAGCTAGCTTCTGAGATGGAATCTTTACTTTTGTATGATGGCTCTCATGATTTTGGACACTGCAGTGTCTTAAAAAATTCTGTGGGGTTTCCAGTCCCAAAATACCTTATTTATAACTGTTCTGTAGACACAGGTTTGGTTGAAAATAAGCTGCACTTGAAATTGTTTTGTTTCTCTCTAAAACTAGAGAATAAAAGATTCATCGTTACTGCTCATTACAAACATACAGCAGAAGATTCAATGCCCTCCAAAATAAAATAATCCTTTTTAATTTCAAAGGATCTACTGAACTTAATTCCTAAACAAGTATAGAAAAGAATGTGAAATTACAGTTTTTATCATTATACAGTTGTACAACACCAAAGAGAAATAGAATGTGCTGTCTGAATGTGCCCACTGTTGGATGATCACGTTCGTATTTTTAAAATTTTTTAAAACATTCCATATTGTAAGGTACTTAAAAAATGCAAGTAGAAGAAATTCCCCCTATTGTAAATAAAAGAACGGAAGAAATATTTTCTTTCTCCTAAGTATATCATTTATCATATTTAATTCTTTTTCTGGAAATAATTTATCATATTTAATCCTTTTTTTGAAAATAATATTACATCTTTGTAGACTAGATTTATATCTGAAAATCTAATGAACTTTAGACCATAGATAGCATTTCTAACTGAGTTACCAATGGAATAAGACATACAGTTTTTAATGTTATTTTTAAGACTTCTATTCAAAAATCACAGAGTCATTGAATGGCTAAGGCTGGAAGGTCGTCCAGTCAAACTCTACCACCTGAACAGGGCGACATGTCCAGAACTGTGTCCTGGTGGCTTTTGAATATCTCCATAGTGCAAGATCCCACAACTTCTCTGGATGACCTGTGATAAGTCACCCTCATAGTGAAAAGGTGTTTCCTGATGTTCGGATGGGCCCTCCTGTGTTTCAGTTTGTGCCCTGTGAGTGGACACTGCTTTAAAGAACCTGTCTCTGTCTTTGCAGTCTGTAAGCATGAATAAGATTCCCCTAAGCCTTCTCTTTGTCACCCTCTGTTTGACTCTCTCCAGTACATCCACACCTGTCTTGTACGGGGGGGTCCAGCCCAGTGTGGCATCACCAGTGCTGAGCAAATGTGAGGAAAATGATGTAAGGATACTCGTGTCAGCTAGCTAGCTGGGGAAGGAAAGAAGCTGTAAGAAATGTCTCAAATCACATCATTATTACAAGGGGTTAGAAGGACCTGAGTCACTCATTAGTGGACAGAAAATTAATGGAGGCATAGAACATACTGGCCTTTTACTACCTGAATTGGTTTTGGCACTAGGGAATGCTTGAAAGAAGTGTGAGAAGTGTTCAAGTAAAAAACCTTTCTTATATCATGTGCTCTGACCTTTTATTACAAAGAAGACAAATGTGCCAGCCCCTCTATACCAAGTAGAGAATATTCTCACAAGTTGCAATATCTCAATGTTCAGCTTATAACTGAAAAGAAGAAATGCTACATAATATTTTGGAATACACACAATTTAAACCTTTTAGAAAAATGTTCAAGGTAACTCTTGCTTTGAGCGAGGCTCCAGAAAGAGTTTTTTTTCCCCACAAAGTTCTATTTCATGTTTTTTCCCTTCTAATTTGTTTTTACTAAGATAATATATCTGAATTTGTACAGGAGACATATTTGCCAAAGATGATATTGAAGAATCTTTCAAAAATGACTTTTCAACAACAAGTTATGGTATCTAAGAGACTGCTTCTCTTTGTAGTAAAAGAACTCAGTCCAGAAACTGCTCTCTATTGGTGAGTGATGACATTTGTCTTCTCTCTCTGTTTCTGTGGGTGGACATATGAAGCAAGGGAGTATCTGAACAATTTCTGCAACAAATGAGAAGAATAAATTTAAATTCAAAAGGCCAAATACTAAAACCTGCAATTAATGCATGCATGATTCTTTAGTATCAGACACTAATTTGTTCTACCCAAATCACATCTATCAAGATACTTTGTGTTGCCTTTCATCTGCCATGTTCTGTCTCCATTTCAGTTTTATTTACCTCTCCTCATTTAATCCTGACTTTCTCAGGAAAACAAATATTCTCAGATATGTTCTGACTGCAGAGAAATCACACATACAAGAAACAGAAATTTATTACACTAGCCAAGAATTTTTTTTTTTTTTAGATTGTAAAGTATTTTCCAATCCAAGTTTTTAGACTAAGTCAACATAGATTTCTCTATAATCCTGTCATGGAAAAATCTTCTTATGTGTTTTATGTTTATACAGAATATATAAATGTCTGAATTTTGAAAAGTTCTTCTTTCTCAAAGTGTGGATTCTGAAAGGATCATAATGTGCTTAAGAATATGGTATTTCTGACCTTGGAAGCTCACAGCTCTGAAGGGTTCAATGATTTTAGCCAAGTCACAATGTAATCCAGTTGACTTCAGTGGCTCCACTTGAATGAGACACATGTACAGGACCCAGAGGTAACTGCTGAAAATGTTTTGAAATTAATGTTGATTTGCTGACTTTAGCTGCTCTTCTAAGAGCAATGATTAGAGGGACACACAGACATGATGGCAAAAATTGCTCCCTAATTTTGTTCTGTTATCTGACAGGAAAGAAGGATAAAAGTTTACCTCTCTGTCCCATGGCAGGAGCTGTAGTCAGTTGGCTGCAGTATTCCCTGCTGTAATTATGTACAAGGATGTTATTGTCATTGTATTCTTTAAAGAGCTTTCAATGGTGCAGTAAACACGAGAGTGGAAAACATGAAATCACTGAGGTAATCTTTTGCCCCAAATACATACTAGTGAAAGTTTAAGGGTTTTGACTGATTTTTCATTAATTTATTTTTTCCAGACAGTCCAAAACATTCATTTCATCAGTGTGTTAGAAACCAAGTGTGAAATAAATGGTAACTGTATTTTATTTAAACACCTTTTATCTGCCATAAATGGAATCATTATTTGAAATCATTAGCTCCAGAGGGTCATAATTTTGTGAATGTAAAATACATAGATTATCCTACTTATGTACATTTGTCAAGGCATATTGGTACAAAACATGCCTAGGCCTGGTCTTCCACAACATTCAGTAAGAGATTACTTTTCAACAAGGCATTAAACAGTAAGGCCATAAAAAGCATTCAGCCACTCTGATGGGATGGCATCCTTGTGATTTTCTCTCTTCCGGTACCTAGACCTGTTAGACTTTTAATTTCTGTTCTAGAGATAGTATTTCCATTCGAAAGTAAATATTGCAGTTGGAATGGGAGCAAGACTGAGAGCTGGTTACAAATGTCTGCTTATAATGATAGGAACTACTATTTAGAAACTATTTAAATTTTGCAAACTTAATTTTCAAATGTTTCAAGATTTTCACATTCCACAACTGGTACACAAGGAGGCCATAACCCTACTGCTCCACAGTGCACAGTGTTGCAGTTCTCTTCATTAACCTTGTTTGGAATCTCTGAAAATCACCTATTTTACCATTCCAGTTACAGTTCCTGTCTTTTCATAAAATTATAGAACAGCTCAGGTTTGAAGCGAGCTCAGAAGATTATCTTACCCAGCCTTCTGTGCAAAAGAGAGTGCCAGTAAGATTATCTAGTACCTTCTTCAGTCACATGCTGAAGAACTCTAATGATAAGAACTCTACCACATCTTTGGTAGATAGATGTTTGATTTTTGTTTTGTTTTGTGGTGCTTTTTTAAGCATATTATTTATTAAATGACTCAGATTAATTAGCTTCAAGTCTCTATATATTTAGAAGTTTGTGATAGATTTCATTTATCTGTTAACTTCTATTAAGTTTTAGACATATTAAAGAAATGTAGTTCAGAAAAAACTTTATAGGATCCAACAATTTTATACTGAATAATGCATATTGTGACTTAGATGTTCTACAATACATTAAGTAATACATATTTTAATGTGTATATGTGAAGGTATCTATACAATGACAGATGGCATATCTATGTATATCTATATCGTCTATATCTTTATCTATATTTATATCTATATCTATATCATCTAATATATGTAAAATACATATGTAGTGGTATGTCATAAACCACTGTCCAGAGTTTATTACCAGTAAATGCAAGACAAAATTAGAAGTTATTTGATACTTTCAATATTATTCATCTAATAAAATATTGTACCAATATTTTTTCTTAGATGTAGTTCAAAACTTTCTTAACTGAGGTAAAATAACAATCATGTGGCTTATATTTACATGTTGGCTTCTCTGATCATTTTGTTGCATGGTAATGATTTTAAGGTTAACATTTTACATATATTTTCCAACACGCAAGTTTCTTCTGGCCCAAGTTATTCTGCTAGCACAAGAAAAAGAGTGAATCAAAGCAGAACTGAAAATCACAAACATGAGTTTGAGGTTATGTCAAGGAAGTCAAAGCAGGCTAAAAATTCTTTTCATGCTTCCTGGTCTGATA
The DNA here is from genome assembly GCA_013400255.1 of Sitta europaea. Taxonomy (NCBI): domain Eukaryota; kingdom Metazoa; phylum Chordata; class Aves; order Passeriformes; family Sittidae; genus Sitta; species Sitta europaea. Next base: position 192,464 of record VXBS01005135.1, on the reverse strand, counting down.
AAACCTAATAAGAGTGAGAGTGTAACTCACAAGAAAGAGTAATAGAGCTCACCAACACAATAAATTTTAAAAACTCAGGTCTGCACATTTGTCAGGTTACTGCAACCATGTAATAATGTTTCTTATTGTTGAGGAGATTTTGTAGGAAAAATATTGTTGATCCAAATAACACTACGCAATTTCTGTGAGGAAAAGAGGATGTTGTACATCCCCTGGCTCCAGCCCAACTTTTCATTTATTCTCAATTTTTCCATTAAGGAAATAATTTTGACATATGGAGATAGCATCTTTTGACACAACCTCCTTGATCCCCTTTTGAGAACAACTTTCCTTCCTGTGTGATTTGAAAGCTTTATGATGAAAGTGGACATGAACTACTCTATAAAACATGATATATTGTACATACTATGGAGAGGACAGTAATTTTCTGTGGGCAATTTCCCCTAGAACCAAAAAAAGCATCTGTGAGTCCCAGGTATAGAAACTGCCTCTGCAACAATTTAGCAAAGAAAAACACGATAATCTGTTCTGCATGTTTGTCAACATCACACTGTCCCTTCCAGCAAATTTCTGATCTGTAGACTGAACTATAGCACTCCAACTCTTTCCATTCAAGGAAGAGCCACTCCAGGGAATATATGAAGTCACAATCTTTACTGTTACTACTGTCATCACTACTGTTACTACTGCTGCAGCTGCTGCTGCTACTGCTTTTATTTCTATGGCTACTGCATTTCTTTTCTGTAAAGGTGGAAAGTATCTTGGTTTTATAGCACTTCCCCATCTGGAAATGTGTCCTTTTAGACTTCTGTAAGGAAATTTTTCTCTGCTTATGTGTATCCTCATTCCAGGAGGAATTACGTGGTGTTTGTCTCCTGTTCTAAGTGTAGCAATGGCTCTTTTCTGAAACTCCAGCTTTTTTCTTTCTGGGCCTCTTTTCTTCATCTGTTTAAATGAGTTGATCATATGTTCCTGATTCACAAGAATCATGTTAGAAAAAAAACTTATTGGTCTTATGAAAACAGGGCATCATATTTAATAAGGGGAAAAAAATCTCAGGATTTTAATGATGTGTAAATTTTATTTTTTAATTTTTTTTTAGTAATTCATCTGGAACTTAATAGGGCATATGTTTTGCTTAGAATATAGATTTTGAAAACCAAATCTTTTTTTTCAGAGTAATATCATCATCACAGGTGTAAATATCTATAAAGTATAATAAAGACAAAAGCAGCCAAATAAACAATAGCTAATGTTTTAAATCCAAGTGGAACATGTTATTCTTTGATAATAATATGGAAGTGTTAGTGCCATTCCCACAGCATGGGAAAACTGTTTGTTTATTTCCATTTTGTATTTCCCTAAGGACTTTTTGCTCCACCAGTATAATTAGGATGACATTTGGAGCTGCTGTATTTCAATACAAGAGCAAGAGACACTGTGCAGCCTGACAAGAGATTATGATGTCAAGTCAATTGCTGCAGCAATATCAATATTTATTCTCTCATGCCTTGTGTCTTGTTTTATTTTTGTTCCTCTTTTTCTTTTAGACATAAAATAATATCTAAAACCTGCTATTGTGCAGCATATTTTTTTAAGTCTAGACATCCTTGCTTTTCTCTACTTAATTTTAATCTTAAATCCTCTCCTTTCTCAGGTAAATAGTGGTTGACTCCTTCAGTAGTGCAATTACTCTCATAGAATGAATTCTCAATTGATCTAGTACAACATTTCTAATAAGTTCTGTATCTTATTTCATCAGAGAGTGATCTTAGAACTATATTGTGTATTTTGAATTTATTTGCTTCTCTACTGGTGAATGCATATCATTGTATGTATCCATTTTATTCACCAGTAGTGAAGCAATCAAAACTAAAAAAAAAGTGTCATTATTATACAGGTACTGAATTCATTCGAAATGTTGTGCTTGATCCATCAGGTTACATTCTTTAAATAAGAAATATTTGTCTGTAGCATCATGTAGCATTATCTGAGATTCCTGATAGTATGGTTTTTTTGTGAAAAGTAAAGCAGCGCTCTGGTTAGGAGCTCATCCTTGCTTTATTTTTATACAGTAGCAGAGAAGATTTACCCTGGAGTGGAGTCAGATTAACAGGTATATCCTGATGAGCATTTCAGCATTTTTTGTGTGTAATAAGAACAGCAAAGCACAGCAACATTGATGATAGAGTTCAGAGCCAACAGTGAAGCAATTATGTATAATTATTATTAGGCTAGCCTGATTAATTTTCATTTATATTTGTCTGATTTTGTTGTTGAAAAAGTAAATATATTTAGGTTCAGCAATTCTTTTTTTAAGAGAATATTACTTAGAGATAAATGTTGCTTAGAGTTGCTTAGAGGTATATGTCTGTTTCTGCATAAACAGATTATCTCCTAGTGAAGCACGATATCATTGATAGGATTATTTTTTAAATGGATTAGAAAATCAGCCTCCCCGTTTAAGGATCTGTAGAAGTCTAATGCACTAGGTCTTTCTTGAGAATTGTGTTTATTTCTCTATAACACCACCAGGAATTTTTTGTTGTATGATCTGGTTAACTTTGATAACATCGCTAGAAGGCAGTGTCCCTTCCAGCCCTGACTTAGGTTCCTACACCTTTCTAAGACATTTAATTGTGATTCATAATCCTTCAACTTCTATTAAGGATGCATAATATTAATATAAAATTAATTTATCTTCACTAATGAACATAAGGTAAATATCAAAGGGAGTAATGTATTTTTCCTTTAATTACTCTAGGTTTTTTACAGGTATTTATTCTTGCCCTATTTGAAAGGAACCTCGATGTCCACTGCATTTTTTATCAGTATAACTAGGTCAAGTTGTGAAATATTTGCACTTTCCTGAAATGAATGCTTCTAATTGTGTGTTTGTTGGGTTTTTTTTTTGTTTGTTTTTGTTTTTGGTTTTTTTTTTTTTACTTTTGTTATCACACATTAGTTCACATGGAGGTCCAGATAATTACTGAAATTTGTATTTTTTTAATAATAACATTTTTATGCATAAGAGAGAGAGAGAGAGAAAGAGAAGGGACAGGGAAAGAGAAGGCAGTGGGGCTTGCAGTGCAGTCTTACAGTACACTGTGCTTTATTCTACAGGAATTTATGCTAGTAGAAAGAGTCTCAGACAGGTCCAGTGTTAAATTTAGTCCAGGGAGGCTGGACTTCCATTATGCTCATTAGAAAGAGACACCTTCTTACAAAACACATCTGGAATGGTTAAAAATGGTCTTGAAAGAAGGGAAATTTGTACAGTCAGAATATGCTGGATGTCTCAAATGCCTCTGGCAAATCAGGCATTTCCACAGGATTATTGTGTGCTGGGACAGCAATTCACTCATTCGTGACAGCCTTGAGGCAAGCCAGATCACCCATTTTAGATAAATTGCTTAGGATGTGCCCTGTAAACCTGTGAAGACACCTGTCTTTCTCTATTAACTGTTATATTAAATGCACCCTGAAATATTTCACAAATTTAAGAGGCAGGCAGAAAAAAATTACCTTAGACTGCTCTCCATTGATTAAAATTGAGTACAGAGGCACTAAAGGCTAAGTTTGAGCTAAGCTTTATGAGTACATCCCCTAAATGATCCCAGGAAATTCAAATAAATGTTTCAGTACATAGTAGCAAATGTATATTTGTTTCTTTACCGAAAGAGTACCTCGGGTGTTCATGATTTGTTCAAGTTCCACCAGAGAATAGACACAACAAAAGTAATTCTAAGCCACTGGTCTTTTTACTTTGAACGTGGATATTGCTCTTTCTTGCGTCAAGTAGAACGTCACCACTCCTCCCTGATAAGTTTTTGTGCTACCATAGCTACAGTGTCATCACAGCTGTGTGGAGGAGCTCTGACATCATCAGCATTTTGGCAAAAGTCTAAATTGTTACTTTATTTCAATCTAAACAATGAGCTACTTCAGGAAACGCTAACTTTTAGTGTGATGCCTTTTATTCAGCCTAAGTTGAAAACAAAAAGGGAGTTTTCAGTCTGTGAAATAGAATAGTGTTTCCTCCAAAAATTACAGTGAGAAGTGCAATTGTTCATTTGCAGGAACATCTGTATCAGTCATTCACAAAAGAGAACTGCACAGTACCTGTTTGAAAGACACCAATTTTTCCAAGAGTGAGCAGTCACAACTCTATTAACACTGTCAGTGTTCTTAAAGAAATTAAAATATACTCCTTTGGTAAGGAAAGTAAATTTATGACTTATGCATATATTGTGAATATATGCAGTTAGTTCTCAGTGTTTGAAAGCTTAGTTTTAATATTTCCATAAATTTCTTTGTAAATAGTAATGATTTATATGTAAACAAAGACTTGCATGTGCCCAAACCTTCAAACTGGATTGCCTAGTGGCAAAAATCCATAAGTTTTATTGAAGTTCCTGAATAAAAAATGGGCTTACTTTCAAAGGTTATGTGCATCAGTGTCTTTTATGGCATAGTAGTTGCTCAACACTGTTGGTAAATAAAATATTGTTAAGGTGCACCAGTACAGAAGAAGCCAACTTAAAAATTCAAAAATTGTCTTACCTTAAGGCCAAGTTAAAAGGATTTTCATTATTTTGTTGAAACTCTGATTTTTTTTTCTAAATACAAACTTGTTTTCATTCTTTTTATTCTCTACAGGTTGTTGATATCTCCCTGTTTATATCCAATTTTTAATTTTTTTATGCTTTTCATTCTGAGTTACTTTTCCCTCCATATTATTTTTTTCTATGCAATTTTCTAGATACATTTCATTTATATTTCGCTGTTTATTTTATGAAATTAAATGTAAACATTACTTAACAAAATAAAATTTGTCTTTTTTGCTGCCTTTTTCTAATTAATTATAGTTTAATATAACTAGTAGTGAAATGAATAAATTTCTGTTTCTTATTCCTAGAGATTCCTAGACACTGATTTAGAACAAAAACTGTAAAAAACCAGCAAGATTTAAATCAAGGGTCATTGTTGCAATATTTATGCTACCAGTCACTTAATGGAGAAACATCAATGCACTATTAATGATAGAAGATTGAATTATTTTTCACACCCAGTGATAGAAATATTTTACTTTTTAGGTTCTTTCAACTATATCCATAACTGGCAATAGAGCTTTAGGAGCATAAAACTGTGTTTTGGGAGTAGTAAATAACCCATTTAAACAAGACACGTTTCTGCTCTTTCCTTTAGTTTTTTTAGAGTACTCTTACCTCTTATACACTGATGTTAACAATTATTTTACAGGGATACACTCATATTTTCTCTGTTAATAAAAGCAGCAGGCTCAGTCCTACTTGCAGGCTGAGAAGGCACAGGGGAAAGAACGGATTTTTGCAAAATTTTTTTAACAAGTGAAGTGAAATTATCCAAAAGTAGTATTTTAATTCATCCTTTAACTTCAAAGGCTCTGTGATTTAAAAAACAAATTATTCTTAGCTGTTTTAAAATTCTTTTTTCCCTCTCTTGATTGCATAGTATTTTAGAATCTCTCTAAACATATGCTGCTGGGTCTTTTATTCCTTCAGGCTTCTTCTTTATAAAACATTTTCATGAGCATCAACTCCTATCCTTTTTGCAGAGGCTTGTAAACTATCAAGAACTTCCCTTTTAAGGGCTTTCTACATGGCTATGCCATAATTGAATCCAAAGGGTTCTTTTGGTTGATTCATTTCTTTTTTTTTTTCTCATCTGCATAACATTATGTTGACTTGAGGGTTGATGAACAAACATTGCAGAAGCAATCTGGAAAAGGATTGAGTGGGAAGTGTGGAGCATTTTTCATTACTGAGAACCTGTCAAAGTGGCTTGTACCACCTTAGAAGTAATAATGAAGGCTTTGTGGAAAAGAAAGACTATTTGGAATGTTTGGGGTTTTTTAACAAAAACTAATTTTTTGCATTTTGTGTTTAGTTCATAATGGGCAACAGTCATTGCCTAAAATCTCATGGTACTCTGCCTCTGGACACAGCATAGAGAGACATCTTTTACTGAAAACTATTAAGCCAAATAGTAGCAACAGAAATGTTATCTCTGTGAGAAATATGGGGAGCAAAAGCAAATTAACAAATGGAATATGAAGGACAAAAAGTTTATCCCAGTTTAGCACACTCATTGTGTGCTTTAAGAGAGAAAGTCTGTTCTGCACCTTGAAGTTCCCAAATGCTGTACAGCATCAATTACATTCCAACACATGCGGGTACCTGTGACCATTTCAATGAGTAAGATATTGTTAGAATATTTTCACAACTAGAAGAGGATGTACTCTAAATCATGAGCTCTTTACCCATATGTAACTTTCTGTACTCTGTTTTTCTTCTAGTCAAGACAAAGCTGCACTTAGCACATATGGGAGTCTGTGATACCTGAGCCACAGGTGTTTCCTCCACACAGACTTTTACTAATTTTCAAAAAGAACAAAAGACTCTTATGATTCTTTTTGCTGAAACTTTTCTTTTAATTGCTTCATTACAGTCATGCAGCACAATATGGCAGCATTGAACCACAAAGATGGAGATAAAAATCTATTCTATTTGATCATGAATGTTCGCAAAACAGACCATATCTTCTCATAAAAATATGTAGTCCTTATGTTACATTTATCTCTTAACTTTCAGAAGAAATTACTAGACCTCTGCATGTTAATTCAGAATATTTAAGTACCAGAGTCTTATACCACCCAGATGATCCATTTTTGTAAGCAGAAGATGATAAATCTGTTGATAAAGTCACTTTTGCAAGTAATTGGAAAGAATATAATTCATAAGCACATGCTCATAAGTACATACGTGTCGATCCAAAGTCACAACACTTTTATTTTGTACAATAAAACCAAGAACTGTGTTATCAGCTGAAGAGGCAAATATTTTCTCACACAGTTGTTGAATCAACATTGCAGGTAAAAACAAAAAAAAAAAAAAAAAAAATCAAAGCCTACTGATTAAAGGCATATCCTTTCCACTCTTTGGCATAAATCAAGATTTATTTCAAAAAATTACTCCAAGAAAATCTTGGTTTTCTGATTTTAGCTGTGTATAAGCAATAACCACAGCTTTGGGGAAGAATGACAAAGTGGGGTTTGTGTTGATTTTTTGCAGAACATCTTATTGTTTCACTGCTTAGTGTGTTTGTGTAAAGTCACAGGACACTTGCTTAATGTTCTGGTTTGTCTTCATCTTCCATAACATACATTCTATCACTAAAGAAAAAAAAAATCATATGTTAGAATATTATTGAGTATTGGATCAGTTATGAAAGCAAACAATTAAATTGCTTTTCTCTTGCAAATGTATGCACTGTAATTTTTTTTCCCTGAAACTACAGGTGTTCTAATCCAGGCCCACAGAATTCTCCGTTTCGCCTTGAACAGAATAATACCAGGTGTATCTTCAAGTTTACTTGAATTGAAGTTTCATTGAATTCAAGCAATTAAATACTGGAATTTTCATTATGGCTTAAAAACCCCACTACATTTTGCAAAGAGAATGAATTAGGCAGCACCATTGTATTAGCAAGTAAAATGGAACCAGAAACAGGTTTTATTTGAACAGGATCTAGGCCATAATTTCTTCTTCTTTTTCAACCCTTCCAAATAAGTAGAGAATATATTTCCCTCTTAAGTAGGTTTTTTCTTTTCATCTAAAGCTCAATGTGGGAAAAAATATTCAGGCATTTTATATGGTTCTTTCTAAGCTTTAATAAATTACCAGTTCTAAACTTGGGAGGCAGCTTTTTTTTTTTTAAGGACAATCTTTGTCTAAGTTTTCTTATAGCTGTGGTGGTGAAGTATTACTATAATAGTGTGTTGATGTGTTGACTGCTACCTTTCTATAATTTTTACAATCACAATTGGATGAGTAGACTCTAGTTTTGCTCCAGTTTCTTAGCCTTGAATTTGGTGGTTTACTCGGGATCACAAACTCTGAATTGAATTTAGGGTACTAGAACAGGGTTCACAGGGAAGTGTCCAGGGCACTAACTCTGTTAGAGTTCAAGAAGGGTTTTGAAAATGCTCTCAGGCACATGGTGTGGTTCTTGGGGCTGGTCAGTGCAGGGCCAGGAGTTGGACGTTGATGAACCTTGTGAGGCCCTTCAAAAATTTCAGACATTTCTGCATACCCAAATATATTTTAGAATCTCTTAACATATTGACTTCAAAACTTAAAAATATTTATCTTGGTATATGTGCTGTTTAAAGAAGATATTCTGGGAAGCAATAAGTAGCATTGTATTCTTGGAATTTGTTTATATAATCCAAAAATACTTGAACAGAATTTTAACCAATAAATTTTACAGGAATATGGTACCCCTGAGCTTTTTTAGTCCCTGGATAAATAAAGGAGACTCATCTCTGGAATTTTACATACAGAGTGTTGCCATTTCCTGGTCTATAAGCAAGTAATTAATCATGACTAACACCAATTTATATTGTTTGTGTTACAGTAATCCCTTATCATTCCTACTACTTGAATATCTCTAGATAACTTTTCACAGGGCATCCAAAAGCAGTTAACAAGAAACAAAGATAGAAGACAATAAGAAAGAAGTTGCAAATTTAAGATCCTATATATTCGGGTCTGTTTCCTCATAGAGGAGTACGTAGCTACAAAACAATTTTTGATGGACCATCAGCAATAAATGAGAATCCAGAAATTCCAGACATAAGAGACATGTGACCCTCTGATTACCTCAGTTGATTACAGTATTCTGTGAGTTCTGTGATGAATTTATTTCCAGAATAAATTGAAAAATAAGAAGTGGCATTTCCTGCTCACAACACTGATGAATAGGTCTCCTTTTGCAACAGAATGAAGATTTCTGTAACCAGAACAATTCAATGGTGTTTGAATTCTTCCTTATGCACCAGCAAGAGGGAGCACAAGCAAGGTGAAACTCATTTTTCATCAGAAGTTTGATTTCAAATTATGGTATTAATCACATCTAAGTGATTTTAAAAACTCATTGTGGAAGAAACTAGATAAAATAGAGGTTTATTTACTTTTTAACTTACTTCTTGGGGCATCACAGTGCATTGTCTTTATCTATATGTTTTATGTTGTCTGGTACAATCCCCCATCCACAGCATTGTACGTAAACAAGGATTTAAATTAATTTTCATCTTCTTCCATTGAAAAGGGGAGAATGTAAAAGACAAATGTACATTTAACACAGAACTTGAACACGAAGAAAAGATGGATTTTTTTTGTTATTTCTTTACAGTTTTAGCCAACAGCATACAGATTTTTTTTAACCTTGTAGATAGCAAATAGATCTATACTCTGTTTTTCCCAGTGTCATCAGGAGCAGTGGAGGAGGCAGCTGGGGCAAAGACCAAGCTCTATCCCATGACTGGAGAATCATTTTGTGCAGTGGACACCATGGACCAAAGTTCTGTGAGGAGCAAGGTGTGGGAACCAGGACATCCTTCTGACTGTCCTGGGAAGATTTGTAGGTCACAAGAATTTAGATAGAATGATAATTAGTATGTCAAAAGGTGAAAAAGTAGAATTTGGGGATTTTAGAATGTGAGATCAGGGGACAAAGATGGAGGAAATGGGGTGTGTCCCTGAGCTTCTTCGTCCTCTTGTTCTCCATCTTCTGTAGTGGTGTGGCACATTTGGGTTGGTCTAGAACAAAAGTACACTGTACAACATAGTGGATAGATGTTGGAGAATTGTTATAAATAAAGCATACATAATTTTCAGTATAAAAGATAGTGCTGTCCCAAGGGTGACAGGAGAGGAGAGCACAGCCCAAGGGGGGAGAGAGCACAGCCTGGCCTGCAGAGAAGCTGTGGCAGGCCAGGGAGAGAATATGAGATAAGAAAAGGATAAACAAATTCCTGAACACAAAAAAACAGATGACTCGACCTCTTCTTCAGACACAGGGCTGGGGGAAAACAGAAAGCCTTCAAAGAGACAGAGACAAGTTAAGTTAGGTGAAAGCCAAGCTCACAGAGCTCTCAGAAACCCCAGAAAGGCCCAGACAAGAACAAAACAGCAAGAAAGAAAACATATATTTTTATATTTTAAAAAACTAACACAAGGCACCAAGCCCCTCCCTCCAGCTTCCCAAGATTTCAATCCTTCCACCAGGACTTCGTAAGGGATTGAAGAGGGGCATCAGCACTGCCTCAGATAAAAGCAGCTGTCAGCACACAAAGGCTTTTACCAGGGTTATGTGTTGAATGCTCAAACACAATTCTACTTAATCTTTGGAATACAGTAGTGAGTAAGAGAGAGCTATGCCACTGGGAATATTCACTAAGAAGTTTCTGAGGATGTCATTATAGACACTGAATAAATACTAGAGCTTCATTTTCTGGAAGAATCTTTTGTCTTTAGACACGAGCATTCTGTCTCATTTCCATTTTAGGTGCAAGTCTGTGGACAAATGCTCCATGGGGGACCTCTGAGCTACTGCTGAAAGAGCTGGGATGCTTCACAGTAAAGCATCCTGAAGAAATTCAGAATTATAATTTTCAAACAATATGATAATATTATCACTGGGCTGCCTTTGCTAGAACATTTCTGAAGGTGCATTTGGGAGCAATGTGCCAAGACCTCTTTAGAAAATACAGGCTCTAGAGTCCCGAAGCCAACAAAAGACCCTGCAAATTGAGTGTGTTTTCTGTTTTATCATTGTAGTTCACAGCTTTGCCATACTTAAAACTACACAAGTAGTACAACTGGGTGCTCTGACACTTAGAGAACAATTAAAACCATCCATATGCCATACTTGCAGTTTATTAATGTGCTTCTGCCTAAAATAAATATGTTCAGTGTCTCTAGGGAACAGTCAGGGAATAAAGCCAAACATTTATTTCTAATCAAATCAATCTCACCCTGTGTAGAACAATACAAGTATAAACTGCCCTACAACTCCAGTGTGTGGTGGTAAAAGTCTTGATTCTGGTTCAGGATATGTATTTGAGAATAATATTGCTATATACCTTCCTCACGTATATTTCCATATAAATTTCCGGGATTTGTTTCCATTGTATATGTGCTTCTCTCTCTTCTCCATATTACTGCTTTACAGGATATATAATACTCCATCTACTTTATTAATTTAGAGCTAAACTGTAGCTCAGTGTACACTGGTCTGTGAAGTAATGCTTGTATTGCCTTTAATAGATAGCTTATTAATCAGTAAATAAAACCCTGAACTTTTAAGAGTAACTAACCTTATTAAAAAAATAAGTTTTAATTTATCATTAAAAGAGTTTCTATTAACAACATTCTAGAGTTTCCCCATCACAGTCTTATTCTTAATTTTACTTAGTCATTAGTGAACATTTGAGAAAAAATAGACTGAACTTTGTTCTGCAGGATTAGGCAAATACTCATTTTAATAAATTTACTTAACTGTACTATACATCAGTCCAGGGGATTCAGCAGAAGCTGATTTTACTTGTATTGAATCCCTCATAAAAATACCTTAGATATTGCCAAAAATCCTTCAGGATGGTGCCCTAATAAATACACAGGAGAATGATTCATCCTCTTGGGCAGTCAGCAGTAGTTTTCTTCTTAAAAAAACAAGGTTATTGATTATTGGTTTAAAACTATAGTTTATATTAATGGGGGAAATGTGAGCTGTAGCTCACCAAAGACAAACTGCCTGTACTAGTAACCAAAGAGGGCAGGGATGCAGATATGTTTCCTCAATTTTGCTAAACTGTGTTGGTAAGAGCCAAAGGGCATAGGTGTTCAGAACCTATTCATTAATTAAAAAAAAAAAAAAAATAAATACAAGCTGTTCACAAACTGTATTGCAATTGTGCTAAATTTAAGAGATTGGGATTTAAAACGTAGATAAGAAAATACTTTTAATTCATGACAAAAATACTGTTTTCGATAATGCACACTATTTCAGAATTACAGTCATTGTGCTCAGAGGGGTCATTACACAACTTTGCTTACAAATTCCCAGGCCTTAGACTGATGATTCTGAGGGGTAACAGCTTTCTCAGCTGTGTCCCATCACCAGAGCATAAAGGGAGGAGCAACATGCCATGGCAAAGCTGCAGTTCATCTTAGTGCTGGAGTAATTAAAAACTCTGGCTAATTGAACAGCCCCCACTATAGTCATTATGGATGGAAATGAGGTCATTGCACAGTTTGCTCTCTATCAATAGAACTTGTCCCTTTGTGGCTTCCAAACTTTGGCAATTTTCCCTCTTAGGAATTTGGTGGGCTCTGGAGCAACAATGAGGAGGAAGATAAATGTGCGATTTCTCACATAGAAAATCTCAAACAATCAACATTTGCAATACATTTGGGAACATTGCATTTTCAAAATTACAAAGGAGATTGCTTATATATCCTGAGGAAATGCACCTGGAGAATTTAAATTCATTTTTAACTCTACTCTGGAATTCAATATGTCTACACTGTGCAGTTCTACAGAATGATATAAATACCTTGTACATAAGATCTCATTTCATTGCATGGTTTCCTGAGTTTTAAAAATAGCTTCTGTAGAGAAAAAGCACAACTCTTTCATTTCTATGGTTGTTTCTATATGTAGAACAATTCCTTTTCGATATCCATTCCATTATTGTGATCATCTGGACTAGGACAGACACTTATTAGCATGGGTCATAGATCCCTTTCAATCTAAGTGCCTGAGTTTATGTGAGCTATGCAAGAACATGGGTGCGGAGCAGGGAGGGGTAAATGCAGCTAGGATGCACCCCAGGACAAATCCATGGCATGGAAGAAGTGTGTACCAAATACTAGTGCCTGCAAAATCATTCCAGGGCCCATTGTAGAGACTTAGCATAATGGGTCACCACATTTCTAGATAAACCAGTCAAGACTGGGCAGCTGCCACCTTTTCTAGTTGTCAGGACATGTCGGATGAAAATTTCTTCACTTTTATTCCCAGAAAGTAAAAACATAATTTTACTATGTACTCTCATAATCCTCATCTTTGTTGGATTTAAAACTGGTTAATTACCTCTTTTGAGATGACCATTTTATTTAAACAAAGGAAGTTACTTGTCAAAGAAAACAAAATGAGAATGAACATATCCATAGCCAAAAAATGACGAAGGATCTTAAACAAAAATAGTTTCCTGAGTTTCAATTACATCTTCTGTTTTGTAGCTATATCTTCAATGGTTATGTGATCATGACAAAATTATATAAAAAGTTGAAAAGATTTTATCCAGATTAAAAATGCATTCCTGTGGGAAATTAATAAAACAAAGTGACATTTAAAAATGAAAAGAAGAAGAAAAAAGGAAGAAAACACTTCAAACTTTTCAGCTTTAATTAATTCTTCATTTTCATTTAATTAATTAATCAATTTAATTCTTCATTTTCTCTTCAGAAAAGTATTGTTAAAACTTGCTCAAAACTGTCATGGGTTGACACTGGCAGGTTGCCAGGCAGCCATGAAATCTGTTCATTCACTCCCCTCTGCAGCTGGACAAGAGGAAGAAAACTTATCAGCAGATTTCTCAGTTGAGATAAGGACTGGGAGAGACACACTGGTTAAGTACCATCACAGGCAAAACAGGCTCAACTTAGAGATATAAGGTGAATTTATTACTAACAAAATCAGAGCAAGATAATGAGAAATAAAACAAGCCCTTAAAAAGCACATTCCCCACACCCCTCTCTCCTTCCCAGCAGTGCAAGGGGACAGGGAATGGGGGTTATTGTCAGTTCATCACCCAGGCTTCTCCTGCTGCTCCTCAGGGAGAGGAGATGTTCTCCTGNAGCTGCAGTTCATCTTAGTGCTGGAGTAATTAAAAACTCTGGCTAATTGAACAGCCCCCACTATAGTCATTATGGATGGAAATGAGGTCATTGCACAGTTTGCTCTCTATCAATAGAACTTGTCCCTTTGTGGCTTCCAAACTTTGGCAATTTTCCCTCTTAGGAATTTGGTGGGCTCTGGAGCAACAATGAGGAGGAAGATAAATGTGCGATTTCTCACATAGAAAATCTCAAACAATCAACATTTGCAATACATTTGGGAACATTGCATTTTCAAAATTACAAAGGAGATTGCTTATATATCCTGAGGAAATGCACCTGGAGAATTTAAATTCATTTTTAACTCTACTCTGGAATTCAATATGTCTACACTGTGCAGTTCTACAGAATGATATAAATACCTTGTACATAAGATCTCATTTCATTGCATGGTTTCCTGAGTTTTAAAAATAGCTTCTGTAGAGAAAAAGCACAACTCTTTCATTTCTATGGTTGTTTCTATATGTAGAACAATTCCTTTTCGATATCCATTCCATTATTGTGATCATCTGGACTAGGACAGACACTTATTAGCATGGGTCATAGATCCCTTTCAATCTAAGTGCCTGAGTTTATGTGAGCTATGCAAGAACATGGGTGCGGAGCAGGGAGGGGTAAATGCAGCTAGGATGCACCCCAGGACAAATCCATGGCATGGAAGAAGTGTGTACCAAATACTAGTGCCTGCAAAATCATTCCAGGGCCCATTGTAGAGACTTAGCATAATGGGTCACCACATTTCTAGATAAACCAGTCAAGACTGGGCAGCTGCCACCTTTTCTAGTTGTCAGGACATGTCGGATGAAAATTTCTTCACTTTTATTCCCAGAAAGTAAAAACATAATTTTACTATGTACTCTCATAATCCTCATCTTTGTTGGATTTAAAACTGGTTAATTACCTCTTTTGAGATGACCATTTTATTTAAACAAAGGAAGTTACTTGTCAAAGAAAACAAAATGAGAATGAACATATCCATAGCCAAAAAATGACGAAGGATCTTAAACAAAAATAGTTTCCTGAGTTTCAATTACATCTTCTGTTTTGTAGCTATATCTTCAATGGTTATGTGATCATGACAAAATTATATAAAAAGTTGAAAAGATTTTATCCAGATTAAAAATGCATTCCTGTGGGAAATTAATAAAACAAAGTGACATTTAAAAATGAAAAGAAGAAGAAAAAAGGAAGAAAACACTTCAAACTTTTCAGCTTTAATTAATTCTTCATTTTCATTTAATTAATTAATCAATTTAATTCTTCATTTTCTCTTCAGAAAAGTATTGTTAAAACTTGCTCAAAACTGTCATGGGTTGACACTGGCAGGTTGCCAGGCAGCCATGAAATCTGTTCATTCACTCCCCTCTGCAGCTGGACAAGAGGAAGAAAACTTATCAGCAGATTTCTCAGTTGAGATAAGGACTGGGAGAGACACACTGGTTAAGTACCATCACAGGCAAAACAGGCTCAACTTAGGGATATAAGGTGAATTTATTACTAACAAAATCAGAGCAAGATAATGAGAAATAAAACAAGCCCTTAAAAAGCACATTCCCCACACCCCTCTCTCCTTCCCAGCAGTGCAAGGGGACAGGGAATGGGGGTTATTGTCAGTTCATCACCCAGGCTTCTCCTGCTGCTCCTCAGGGAGAGGAGATGTTCTCCTGCTGCCCTGTGGGGTCCCTGCCACAGGAGACAGTTCTGCATGGACTCGTGTAAGGTGAGTCCATCTCGTGAGCAACAGCAAACTGCTGCAAGGTGAGTCCCTCCCACAGGTACAGAATCCTCCCAAAACTGCTGTGGTGTGGGTCACTCCTCCATGGGCTGCATTCCTCCAAGGACAGGCTGCTCCAGACCAGGAGCAGGGCCCTTCTCTCCATGGGTGTCTCCCACTGGATCACAGCTTCCTCCAGGCATCCACTGCTCCAGCATGGGGACCTGCCCCAGGGGCTGTGGGTGGATCTCTGCATCCCCCTGGATCCCCAGGGGCTGTGGGTGGATCTCTGCATCCCCAGGGGCTGTGGGTGGATCTCTGCATCCCCCTGGATCCCCAGGGGCTGCAGGGTCACAGCTGTTTCACCATGGGCTCACCATGGCCTGCAGAGGAATCTCAGCTCCGGCCCCTGGAGCTCCTTCACTGACCTTGGTGTCTGCAGAGTTATTCATCTCTGACTGGAAATAAAACTGCACCACAACTTTAGTTTTGATTTCATCTTAACTATGTTATCACAGAGCGTTGCTGCCATTTCCAAGTGGCCTAGCCCTGGCTGGCAGCACACCCATGGATGGAGCCATCAGGGGTTGGCTCTCCTGGACAGGGCGGAGGCTCCCAGCAGCTTCTCACAGGAGCTGCCTCTGGGGTCATCCCCACTACCAAAAAACTAGGTCATGAAAACAAAAAAAAGAAAAGATAAAACAAACAAAATATTTAACCAGAGGACAACACAGAGATAAAAAAGGGTAAAGATACATGAGAATGTGACATCAAATATGACATATTAAAGCCTGGGAAAAATGATAGTTTTCGAGAGTTATATATAGTTTAAAGCTAATATTGAAAAAGACCTTTATGTGGAAGTGATTATACAAACAAACCTCAACACTGCTGCTATATATATGAAGTGATCTATGACATTAGTATATATATTTAAATTATATGCTTGGAAAACATGCAACAGAATTAATTCAAAATTGCATTAGAAACCATACTTTTTGTAATTTTCTGAATGTAGGATTTGCAGTGATGAGATAATCAGGTCAGAACAGGGTCAACTTGCTCTGTATGTTTAATCTTAAAAGTAAAGTATTTGAAAGCAAAAGAAAGAAACAAGCCAAAAATCAATAGAGGGAATAAAACCTCTATAAATTTCTATTTCAAATTAAGACAGTGATAACTCTGAACCAGTTAGGGTAAGATTGTTATGTCAGTGCCATGATTACTTTTTCTTCAAAGGAATTTGAAAATAAAACATTCATCTTTGAATAATCATGTTAAACTGTGCTTTGTTTCTTTTCAAAATTTTGTTTTCTTCTGATGTTCTGGACAGACTTCAGAATTCTATTGTTAATTTTGCACTTTTATAGTGCATTATATTCCTTTTATTTTTCACAAAGAAGGGTCCAATGTCTCTTATTGATGTCATTTTACCATTAAATTGAATTTAATATTAAAATTTCACTCTTTACAACATTTTATTTATTATAATTTAAAAAATCAATATTTGGCATAATGAAGTAATTTTAAAAATTTATATATACACATACAGAATATATCTAATTAGAAAGAAGTTGTACTGAACCTACCCTAATATTCCATTCATGTGGATTTTCTGTTGGAATTGTTCCCTCTTGATACACTAGTAAGAACATATATTTCTAGTTATATGTTGCATTATTTATAAAATTGTCTTTTTTCCAAAAAATGACATTTTATGCACACATGCATTTGATAAGACACATGTAAGCCATGAGAAGTCAGAGGAAAAATTCCAGAACATGGGAGATTTCTTGAACTAAAAATTGGTTAAGCATCTATTTAAACAACAAAAAAGGAAAATATTCAATTAGTTTTCTTGCACTTTGATACAGGAAACATGGTTCTGCTTACACTGACACCTGTCATGGTAGTCCTCCACAGCCATAACAAAGCAGAATAATTTGAAGGACTGGAAAGACTGAGCTTGATCTTGAATGAAGTCCTTACAAAATTATCTCTGCCAAATGGGAGGATGCAGTGAAAACGTCATCAGAGGTGACCCCTTGTGTATGGTAGAGCAGAAGCAAACTGAAATCACTTCTGTTGTTGTTAAAATCAGAGTATGGATCTACGTAGCAGCTCCATGAATTTTAAAAATCCTCTTTGTACACAACCAAAGAATAAGACCTTAGCAGTGGTGCTAAGAAATGTGATCATTGTAAAGAGAGTTTGTAATAATTCATCTCTGTAAGTGAAATCTTAGTCAACTAAGTTTTCTGATACAGTAATTCTACAAGCCATAATACAATTCCACAGGTCTTAGTTCCGTTCCAAATTATTTTCCCATGATTTATATTATCACCTCCTGTGATGTCATTTGGAGGAAAAAAAGTGAGAATGTGCTTCATTTTGCTACAGATGAATTGGAAAATTAATGCAGGATTCATCTTACCATAATCACCTAGAATAATTTACATGGTCTGTTTAAGGTTTCTCTGCAATCATAGACAGACTTGGGCCTGAGAGGTAGAACTATAGGTAGGTGGCATGACTTCTGTGGAAGGACAGTATTCTCTTTCTTGACCAGGAAATGTTTGTGCCGAGCTTAACTAATTTTCTGGTAAGGCCCTGTCTGATGGACATCATCTATAGGAAAAGAGAATTTGTAACTCAAGGGCCAATAATATAAATAACACTCTTCTTGTCTTCATAAGCAATTAATCCAGTATCCCAGACAGAATTCAGGGTATTTAAATATTTTTAGGAAACCATTTACTCAGTGTTCAGTCAGAAATGAAGAACTGCTAAAGTCTACCCTCAGTGTTAGGATTATTGTTATTGGTACCACTAAAATACAATTGCAACAAATATGTACAAAGACAATTAGAAGAATTGTTCATTAAAATAACCTGACAGAGAGGATAGACAAGAAAACAAGATGCTTTATAAAAATATCAGGATTGTGAGTACATCTGAAGCTGAAAATCATACACCCAGTGGGTAAAAGTCACACTTGGAAGGATAAGTTTGCCACCACATTCCATCTGACTGGTGTTCTTGTTTGGATAATACATTGCAGACTTTTTTTGCTTGTTGCTTGGGAATAAAATGTAGAGAATCAAGGAATTTGATTTAGTATTTCCTCTATAACTTTGAACTTAAGTATTTTTTATAAAATTTCTCTGTCTATATGATGATTATTCCATTCTGCATTTGCATTTTGAAGCTCCACTTCATCCACTGCATAGTGTGAATAAAACATAGAGATCCTTAGCTGAAAGACTGTATATACATCTAAATATTTTTTTCTTTGTTATTAGTAACCTCTAGCTGGCAAATTCTCTATTAGTGCTGAAGCCTAGAACATAAACATTTAGCTGCTGTTTAAGAATCAGTTATCTGCTTGGCACCAGAGGCTGCTTTCCTTTTCAGAAGTACTTTGCAAGCTTTATGACTCCCTTCTGTCAATTTCTGAAACAATATGCTTGCTGACACAGACCACTTTTTCATGTACTTAAGTACATTGCAGATTTTCAGGGTATTTATGTCAAGTCTCAAATCTTCAACTTTATGACCCATTCCCTTTGAGCTCTGTTCTCTTTTTTGATTTATGCCATTTCCAGTTTGCTTGGTTTATATTTCCAATAGTATGTTTTCAGAGATTGGATAGTCTTGTAAAATATACTTCATGGATGCCAATTTTAACAGATTAGTAGTAGCAGGTCATGGTAAAATAATTACCTTGGGTTGCAAGTCCATACACTGTGTAAGAGATCAATCCTGCTGGAGGATAGAAATTACATCCAGGAGAATGCTTGGGTACCTTTCTTCATCACAGTGTCTCAGGGAAGCTGTAAATTGCCTTCTTAACTAGTCACTGAGTGATTAGTTAATCAATTAATTAAAACAAATTCAGCCCTAAAATATATATTGAATTCAGTGCAAGTAGATATGGGAATTAATGTGCCCCAAAGTATTCTTTGAAGAAAAAATTCCAGCTCTGTTCTTTAGGGGGTGTCCATTTATGGTGGAGTTTGTGACTGGGTCAGTAATCAGGCAAAAATACAACAGGTGTCTAGAGAGAGTCTGTTAAATTC
This sequence comes from Sitta europaea, assembly GCA_013400255.1. NCBI lineage: Eukaryota > Metazoa > Chordata > Aves > Passeriformes > Sittidae > Sitta > Sitta europaea. The sequence goes on along the minus strand of VXBS01005135.1, from coordinate 172,887 downwards.
AGAGGAATTTTCACAGGCTTAGGAATGGCATGGAGACATCTCAGCTTAGGCTTTGATGGCCTTCTGTGACAGCTATGGCTCAGTGGAGCAAAAAGAGAACAATGACTTGAGAGTCTGAGTTCAGGGTAAAGAAGAACAGGGACCTAATTAGAACCTAAAGGAGTTCCAGCACTCCAGTGGGAGAACATTGTCTACAGTGACTTCAAGGCAAAGGCTGGTGTTTAAAGCTGAATGAAAAAAGAAGATAGAGAAATCCTGCAGGACTGACTTGGTAATGCGGGATAAAGAAATTATGTTATCTGCCCCCACTGTTAGAGTCCTGATTATCTAGGAATTTAAACAGGGCAAGGTCTGCAGAGAGACCTGGTATTATTTGCAAAGCCGTCTGCTGTGGTGGGGGAAAAAAAAAGATATTTTCAACTGCAACCTCTCCTAGGAGAAGGATATGCCTTGGTGTGGTGATGAAGGCTAAAGATGAAACACAGCTGTGCAGCCAGGGTGGTGGCCCCAGCTGCCAAAATCTGAGGGTACTGGGATTGGGGCTTCAGCCTGGCTGGGCCTGACATGTTTACACAAGCAATCCAAATCAAAGGGTCAGTCATTTTTTAGTAGAAAAGTACATATTGAAAAATAACTGCTCAACCCTGGATTTCTCACTCTCAGAGAGAGCTATGAAAACCTTGAGCAGGTGAGCCTGAGAACTCAAACCCATCACTCCTGTGGTTGCCTCATGGCCTTGATAAAGTATGGATTTGTGACATACCGCAACCTTTTCTCACACTTTCTCTTTCATCCTACCTTATGCTCTACATCTTGCTTTTTGCTTTATGCCATAAAATATCCTGCTCCCTTTGTCATAGAAAATAACCATCACAGCTCTCCCCTTATTTAACTCCTCCAGACTTCAAGTGTGCAATCACTTTTGTTTTGCACAAAACTACATTTTATCTTTATAGTCTAACTGATAGACTTCCTAAAAATATCAAAACCTGACATTTAGATTTTAGATTTGTTGCTTTTCTTTCAAATTTGAAGGCTTGCCATGCCAGGAAACACATCTATTTTTGCCACTCAATAATTTATTACCTTTACCTGCAAACAGTTATGTTGCTTATGGTTATGGAAAGACTCCATTAAGTTTACATTTAAACCATATTACATTTAAACTAATACCTTCGTTTCAGCAGTAGTGCAGAGCCTTGGATGAAACTCCTGTGTCTCCTCCTCTCCCGGGAGGGAGGTTGAGTGCCAGATTGCATGATCTCTATTTTAGAAAAAGTTCTTTTTTAGGTGTCATGCCTTTAAATAAGTATATGTTAAAGCATATATAAGGCATAAATGCTAAGGCATTTCTTACACTGTTCTTAACTATAGTTGAATCATGTAGCCTATCTTTGATGGAGACTTCAACCAAATGATTATATGCATAGATTACAGTACTCTCTTCTGCAGTCCAGGGCACACTCATGAGCTCGTTAATTACTTCTGAGAGACGCATAAGGTTAAAAGTTATCTAAGTTAAATTTAGTGAGATTTTTCAGAGATAAAAAGGCCATGAAGTTGAATGCACACTTGTGGGTGAATTTGCAGTGCTTCCATGAGAAAACAACTACTGCACAAAGATCATCACTGCCATCAGCAGATAATCCATCTCACTGGGAGCATCAACAGATTCTGTTCAACTCTGACTGTTCCTGCTAGTCCTACAATGAAACACTTACTATTTGACCTTCACATTCATTTGGTACTACTTCTATAAAACAAACTCTGTTAACTATCAGACAATTAAAGGGTCATCTAAGCAGAATTTAATTAAAAAACCAAAATATCTAAGGAAAAATTTGATACTTATCAAGTTTGAATTTATTTGGAGACCAAAAAAGACTGTCTTTTTCTTTTCTGCTTTTCTACTAGTTAATTTCTCTTCTCTCATAATGTTAAGGGTACTAATCATTGAAGTAAATTCTTAGGTTAAAGATAATTAAAAAAATGATGGATGGTAAATGGTCATTTATTTTTTAGTCCAAAATTAGTCAGATTTTAAATTCTGGTTTGAAGCTCAATAAATTTCTTTTTCAAGTTAAAAGATGTTGTGTTGTGACTCAAAAAAAAAGAAAAATGGGCAGTGCACAGGCCCTTGCTGCATCATCAGAGATGAACTACAGTAAAATGTATTATTTAAAACAATAGGAATACTCATATCTAATGAACTCCTCAATGGTTTGGTAATGGCAGGGCTCAAAAGCAAAATGAAACAAAAGAATGTGTGAAAAAGCCCCTCATAGACTTTGAAAATAAAGTAACTGAAAGCAAAGAAAATGCCCTCTGGTTTTCTGAACTGTAGTGACTGAGTGGAGGAATCTGGTTGAGCAAATGCATAATCAGTTTTGCAGTGAGAATGCCTACTTCAGTGAAACTAGGGCTCAGGCAAGCCTGTGTATTGAGATGTGATGCCTTAGGCAAGCTCCAAGCAATGATTCGATCCTCATATGATTATTCAGGTAAAAAAGAAAGTTCTAAGCAAGGCACGAACAGTCAGAACTACGATTAGTGAAAGAAATAAATTTGTATGCAGCAATCTAAAGGATGTCAAAGGGTGCAAAAAGACAATCTAAAAAAGCCGGGTGGGGAATGAGAGAAATACAATATTGTCTTCCCTTTCAAGTCAATAATTAAGCCATACTGCAAAAAAGCAATTAAGCCAAATAAAATATTAAGATTCATCATGTGTCCTAATGCAGATAATCAGTAACCTTTGCAGCAGTAAAACTAGAATGAAGAACAACACTGGGTCTATGATGGTAGAATGGATATCCAGCAGCTATAACTTATTCAGATAATACCCTCTTGTCCTTAGCCAAATTTGGAAACAAATTTTAAACTCATGTTTTACCTTGCATTGATGTTTGTCTTTAATGAAGGGCTTGTATTGTTTTCTATGCACTGGTGTATTTTTTATAAACTTCCTATTACTCTTGCTATTGGCAGTACATTATAGAGAGAGCCTGCAGTTTCTGCCCTGGAGAAGAAACTGGAATTCATACAATATTTCATAGATAGCTACAGTTAGGACATTTTCTCAACATGTGTTGCGTTGGACAGTCTGCAACAAGAGAACTGTGTGCTGAATTCTGACTATTACAATGAGAATGTCTGATTTGTGACCTAATTTTATATTCTTAGATCCTGAATAATCTCTATGAAGGTTAGAAGCCCAAACTGTGTGTTTCTGGAGAAGCAACTTCTTGAGAATGAGCTTTGGTCCTTTTCTTGAACAATAATTTGACTGCAGTCTATACACACAGATTAAAAAAA
>VXBS01005135.1:135761-169553 GCA_013400255.1 Sitta europaea | reverse complement strand
AAAAAAAAAAAAAAATGTAAAACTATCCAGGTATGACAGAGTTTTTAATCTTCAAATACTCAGGCTTAGAAGGCTCTAAGTCCCATATCACCGTTGTTATTAGGTTTCATTTTCACCCCTGTCAGTTTACAAATTGAGGTACAGAGAAAAACACTGACACAGCATTGGAATTTGTGGAAGGAACTAGAAAAAATCCCTTTACATATGTAGGTCTACACCTATTTAAACAGAGAGTAATAGAACTGCTAAGGAAAGAGATTTTTTTGAGCTACTGATTTTCAAATAACTTATTTTCTAAAAATTAAAATATAGTACTATTTTCTACATTAAGGTATTTTTTAAGGGTAAATCAAAATATTTTTCAATGTGTTCCCTAGCACCAAAGATGAAAGGCTACATTTAAAGAAACAGTGAATAAAACTTATATCAATAGTTCAGAAATTCCTTTAAGTGAACAATCTTAGACAATCCATATGACAACACGAAATCCTATTCTATGAAGTCAGAGAGACTATTTGGAAACAGGCAAATTAATGAGAACCATTTTATATAAAACTTCAATTGTGCTTTTCCTCTCTACTTATCAGGATTATCATATTTTGCCTCTTCAAGGATGGAGTTCACATTTATTTTATCGCTTGAAGGAAGTTATTAATTTTTTCAAGCTACCGTGTCTTTTTAATATGGAAGTAAAAGATGGTATGGAATTACTAATAAATTTCTATGTGCTGTGTTGGAACACAGAAATGACTGATCTGTGTCTGACCAAGGGCCAGGTATGCCAGCTCTTAAAGAAGTATCAAATGATCTTTTTTTCTGATGTAGCCTCTAGCAACACAGGCTTCAAGATCTATACCATTCATGATGAAGAAGCAATGTTGTTTCATTCATTCATTGCTTTGCTATTTTATTGTTCTCCTTCATGAAATGAAGGCATGTCAGGTAATTAAAATGTCCCAGTGGTGGCTGTTAATTATGTTTGATTTCTATCTTATTTGCTTGGCAATGAAACAACCCATATCTTCCCAAGACTAGATGAATTGAAAATGTTATTCTTTCACCAATTCATTGCCCTGGTTAACTAATCTTTGTACTAATATCTCAATGTTTTAATACTAATTTTATTCATCACTATGCAATAAATGGCTAATAGCTCTTTTCTAGTGACCAAAAATTATTACTTGAAAACAAAAGGCTGAGGGTTTTTTTTTTCCTCTTTCATACACAATATTGCTGAGGTCTTTCTTCCCAGCCAAAATTGAAGCATTAAAACTTAGTTGCAAGTAAGTAGGCTGTGAATGCATTTATTTATACTAGATTGATTACTTCATTTTTTAAATGTTCTTTTAAATTTAATTTTAAAAAAGATTTTTAAATTTTGAAAAATCAGAACATAATCTCTTCTATTTTCTACCTTCAAAACTACTTTGGTTTTACTGCATTTAATGATGTAAGGATGTAAAGTGATTTCATTGTGATGTAAGGATGATGAAACACAGACGAAGGAAATCTCCAGTGTTATTTTGCTAGCGATATTGTGATATTGATAGATTAGTTCTCAGGCTTGATCTTGAAATATTCTGACATTGATATAAGTCAATTATATAAATTTATATAAGGGTTATTTTAAAATCATGTAAATGATTTCCATAAAATTAATAATCTCACTATATGACAATTAAGCAGCTGTTTTTAATAGTGAGAGAAAGTGAACAAAAACTAATAACAACCTTGTGAAAAATTTCTGTCCTTAGTATATTTCTTTAAATTTTTATGACTTTTGAGGATTTATAAAAGACAGGTAGTCTCAATAAGAAGGAAAAAGAAAGGACAAGTCAACACCACCTTTCAAGTATTTTTTCACTTTAGAAAAGTGAGTTTGTTTCTCCTTGCAAAAGGAAGCAAGTGAACACAAACTGTTTCAGAGTGTATTTCTATGACGTTGACAGAACACTTCTGGATTCCTTATTGCTGAGCCTAATATCTTCAGAGCTTTAAAGAAAAAACTCCTTAAAAGAGATACTTGAGCTGTAGTGTACTCTTTAACAAAAGACATTTTACAAAAGTGTAAAGCATTCTCAGTTTTGATAAAAGAATTGTATAGTGTATTCCTTTTTTCAGTCAGTGCTCTTCAGATTTACTGCCTGACATTTATAGGGCTTACCACTTGCTTTGAAAATCATCCATTCAATATTTTTTTTCAAAGTCATATTACAATAGTTAACACTTGGGCACAATCTTCAAAATAAAATGTTAAGAATAATGATATACAGTTTAAAAACAAATATTTGCTGAGTTTCAGGTTCACTATAAATTTGCTCTCTTTGTAGTCAGCAAAAGGTACATCTCAGAATTCTCACTGTGAATATGTTGTGTATATAAAACTTACTTTAAAAAAAAAATATATTTCTCTCACTTTAAGCCAATAAAAATAATCTTAAATATCGCCCAAATTCTTAAACACGCATTGCAGAAGGAGAGGGAGAGAGACCAGAGGTTTTCATGAGCCTCTTTATTCAGATTTGTACTTTGCTTTTTTTTCTGGTGGCAAATAAGTCTTCCATTTGACTCACCTGAGGGGATAAAGCCATGAGTACATGATGCTCTGAAGCCTCATTCTCCTTAGTGTCTTTGGCTATTGGAACTGACATTTGTTTTCTATCATAGTCTAAAGGGGCAGCAGAAAATCAGGAGGTCCTTTCACCTTCTGGCCACTGTGGAAGAGCCTATATATTGTAATATATATTCTGATAAATGATTGAATCACTGGTGTCTGTGCCTACTCTCAGAGACTGTGACCTGTAAAGAATGTTGTGTTTCATTTTCTGTAAGAAGTCAGAATGATTTCCTTTCAAGTGAAGATGAATGGGTTGCTCAAGTGGAAGAAGGGATTCACAGACCATAAGGACAAGACACATCCTATTTATAGTTTCTAACTTCAATACTTTGTGGGTGATGACTACAAACCCCTCAGACACAGGAGAGGATTGGCTACTAAGTTAAAAGAGAGACAACACAGCAGAGTAGGCTGGAGAGGAAAGCATGTTTTGCTAGGAATTAGATTAGATGACTTCAAGAGCTGTCATGTATCATAAAAACACTCCTCTGACAAAACCAATATTCTGTCAGCTTCTGAATTGTAGCTACTTGGCTGTATGTTTGAAAATGCTTGAGTGTCTTCTTCATTAGACCCTATGAGGTAGACTTGATGGTCCTGAAAAGCTATTGCAATTTAATTTGTACACTTGTTACACTAGTACACTTGTGCCAATCATATTGCTCTGTTTTCTCTCCATTGGTTTCCTGACTGCTCAGTTCCTCTTGCTCACCTATTTATTGTTTGTTTGCAGTTTCTTTTTTTTTACAACACAGTCATATCTAAACCACTGATCAGTGCTAATGCTACCAGCACTACTGTCAGAAGTTCAGTGATTTTTCATTCTCTATCTCCTCATCCCCCTCCTACTGCTGGCAAAAAACTTTGTACAGCCAACAAATACCTCGCATTAAAATCCATGACATGAGTTTTTAAAGGCAGCAAGAACCTGAACATACAGTTAGACATGCGGGAACCTTCTAAAAATGTTGCTAGATCTTTATTTTTGTCTCTCTAACATTAATCGTATTTCACAATCCAGATTTTAGTCTCTTAATATTCAAAGTTTATTCTTTGACTTTTGCCTCTTCTGTTCATTCTGCCTACAGCATAGGAGACAAAATGTATATGTCCTGCAATATATGTAGTTGTACTGTAGTTAAAATTAATGCTCAGAAAGCTATTATTTTTTTATTTTATTGTATTTTATTTTTTTTCTAAGATTTTCAACCACCTTTACATTATAGATACAGTAATTTTGTTAAACATGGTTTAAATCAACAGTTCACAGCGCATTACACTGCACTGAAGCCTGTTAATGTTGGAGTCCATCACAATATATCTCATGTCACATTACATTGAACTGTGTCATCTAGGGACTAAAGTGTAAAGTGAATGTCAGCTTGTCATCTATGGTACTACTTCCTAAGGGAAGCAGTAGAAGCCCATTGTTAAAATAATTTAAAATGAGGCTGGACAAAACACTAGAAAATTACACTGTGGGGAACTGTCTCACTTTGGCAGGAAGGAAGAAAGAAGGGTGGGAGGTTCTGTCTTCAGTTTTTATTAGCCTACAAGACATGATGTGGTAGGTTTTGTTTTGCTTGTATACCATACACTGCTTTACAGACCTGTACTGTCTGGTAGCTTTTGCTTCTTATATGGTGTCATGTAGAGACACCACTACCCGTCACACAATTTATAGTTCTAAACAGATCAACTTTTGCTGTTCTACAAGGGATTATTATCAAATGCTAAAACTGAGTCACAAATGTTTGTCTTATTTCTCTTATTGCTATCTTGTTTTCTTAACTGTTGGAGCTTAACTAAAAATAGCAAGCAAATAAATGGAAGAATAAAGAAGAGTGAAAAGTATCAGGTAATTTCAAACTTATGAGGAAATATTTTCTTCTGCAATATTCTTTCATTGACATTCAAATTAAATATAAGAACTTTAATGCAAATGCTAAGTACTTGAGATGAAGGACAAAATTAGGGCAAAATGCAACCCATAGAGTCCTTTCAACTTGATTTTCTTGGGCACTCTGCTTATCTTATAGAAATGGAGCAAGAAGAATTATTGTGCTACTGCTGGAAATTCTTAAGTATGCCATCAAAAAGACTTTTTTCCCTTTGTTCCTGAGATTTAAAAATTTAACTGTGCTTAAGCAACAGAGAAATTCTACTCCAGGCTTTTTGGATAGCTCTGGTAGACAGGCTTCTTGGATAGTTCTGGTAGACAATCCAACACAGGAATCCCAGGAAATGGAATAAAATGAAAGAACCAATGAGCCTGCATCTATTCCAGTCAAACCCTCAAGCAATGCAGTATTATATATAATGTGTACTACACGTTCATACAGCTGAGATGTTCTATCCTACAAGAAGTGCAGCTTCATCCAAAATGTTGATGAGATTGATTTGGTTATAGCATCTGCTAACACCCAACATTCATGTTTTTCTGGGGATAAAAACTTTGGCATTCTCACAGATTAGTAGAGTTAAATAATAACATGGTCAAGCTGTATGATGACATTGAACCTGAGAAGGAAAGACAATGAAAATCAAATATTTTTTCTTTTTATTTATGTCTTGATGGAAAAATATTTTGGAAACCATAGAAAACAGAACAAAAAAGCAGGAATCAAATACCTTCTTTTTTCCATTCCGTATACTGTCACACATCCAAGAGAAATACTATGATATACAACAGGGTATGTACTACAAAAAGACCAGTAAGACTTTTGTTGCATTCCAATTTTAAATGAGATGACAGGTTTCCCCCCACTGTTCATCAGTAATAGGGAGTGAGTTGTGTAGTTCTTGCCAGTCATTAGTCATGGCCAGCAATTTTTTTGTTAATGCTATGTAATTTGGCTGTTTCAATAGAGTGCTGTTGGAACTTAAGAGTAATTCATAGAGGAATGACTAAATTTTGTTTTAAATTAATTGTAGGGTTGACTGAAAAATTATTAAGGAGTGATATTTGACATAGATAGGAATAAAGAGTGGTGCAGGGGAATTGCATAAATAATTTGACACATGTATATGGATAGATTACATGTTGAAGCTAGAAATAAGTGCTGCTTTTGCAGATAGGATTAATTAGAGCTTACATAGAGTCCCTTCCTCTTCATTTCCATTTCAGTGAGTACATGAAAAACTCATGAAGAAATTTTTCTCTTCTGTTTCTGCATCAGGAAGATGCTAAGTGAATGGAGATAGTCTTACTTTAAAGAACAGTGAGGTAGGGAACTGTGCTGCAGGCATAGGAATGAGTGAAGGGTGAAAGAAATTGTTGAAAGGTTATTGACCTTTGCAATTGCCAAAAACAATGTTTTGGGAACAGTTGCAATGAGTAAAGCCATACCTCATATTGATTCGACCAAGGCTCAGAGATAGAATTCACACTCTAGACCCAGGGGTGCAAAGCCTGCAATCTTCTGAAACAAATGCAGTTACATTACATAGGAAAATAATAAGTCTTTGACTAGAGGATTCTATGTGATGCTGTTTACTTAATCAAAAAGAAAGATTTCTTCTCCTGTCAATAAATATTTCAGAACCTAATGAAAAGTTTAATATGTCTGATCATGTTTTCCTGTTGCACAATATTTTCTGATAAGTGATTGAGTCCTCAGAAGCTTGATGTGATTAGATTAACCCAAGCTTTCATTCGGAAATGTGAAAAAGTGTAGAATGATTTGGCATTATCCAGTTAACCTCTAAGATGAAGGAATGATTATGATTGCTGTTGAGGTACATACATGACATTCGTAATTACTGAGCATGTCTGTATGAAAATAATTTAAGATTATAGCCAAACCTATCATCCAAGAAAAAATATGGAAATAAAAATACCTACAAAACACAGCATTTGTTGAGAAAAGGACATTTTGCATTTGAATTAAGAGGAAAGATCTGATAGTGAACTTCACAAAAGCATAACCTGCCTGAGGATTCTATGGCAATTGATTAAACTCTGTAGGGAGTGAAATATATTTTTGACCCACAGAAAAGAATTTCTGCCAGGTTTGAGTAAATGAGTTTCATGCTGAAAAAAAAAAAAAGAAAAAAGGAAGTCACAGCCAACTGGGTTTTTAACTCAGCAACTAAAAGTTAGAAAGTTAAGTTTTAAGATTCCATTCTCAAAAGGCCAGGTTTGTTTTGTTGTCAAGTCAAAAAACTAAAAAGCAAATTAATAAACATTGCATAATGGTTGATTATTACCAGAAAAGAAAATCCTGGTATTCACTTGCAATGACTAATTGCACAATATTAAGCCATTGTTATTTGATTTAATGGAATTTCTTTGGAACTTATTGGAGTGCTTTGATATGCTGACATCCATTCCTTTGTTATGCTTCTGCTCTCAACAAAAGCCTCCCTACACATCAAAGCTTTTCTCACTCACTTCTTTTCTTGATGTCAAGACCCAAATTTGTCAAGTCACTCTAAACAAAGCAATTTGCCTAAAGTTATTTGTTACTGCTGTTAAATGTACTGTTCTTCTTGTTTGTTATGAAAGACTTATCATGCCAAAATTTCACAGTGCAGTAATAAGAAAATAAAATTTGTCCAAGATCCTAGGCAAACTGTTTAAAAGAAACTTATTTAATCTTCTTGAAGAGTTTCATTGATTGTTTTCCCCAGAAAAATGCCAAACCTAGTTTAATATTCTTATTCACAGTGCATTAAACTGTCTTTATATTGCCTTTTTGTAGGAAAAAGAACAGTGCATTTAGATGTGAAAGGATTTATAATGACATTCCAGATAGGTGAGAATTTAAGCATATTACTAACTTTCAACAAAGTACTCAACCTATTAATTTCAGCCTCTCTGGAAGACTCCTGAAAAATGTTAATGTGGTGTCAATTGTAAGGATGTAGTTGTCCTTGTTCCTTATCTTTTGAAATCATCTAAATTATTTCACCTAAAATACATCTACCTTTTAACAACTTTTATCTCTTAATGCTGATTATTATTAGTAGCAGTGAATACAATTATGCTTTTCATTTCTTATAGCAGTGAATTTTAAGAGTTGGTATTATTAGTAATTATCATTATGTCCATAATGGGGAATGAGGCCTCAAGTTCAATAGAACTGTCATCTGCGATCTACAGGCAGATAGAAAAGTATTGAATAAAAACTGTATGTAGATTCCCCAGTTCAACAGCTTGTCCTGTCTCTGACATCACATTCCCTGACAGGTCTTTGAAGTGATATTCCTAGGAAATCAACACAACCTCTTTTTCCACCTGAGAGATGTCAGTTGGTTCCAACAGATTCAACTCACAGATTAACTAGCCATTGAGATTAATCACTCTTATGAGCAGAAGTTTATTTTCCAAAGTAAAGGTTAGGAACCGGTGCACTGTTGTTTAGCCCCAGCAGAGCTCAGCCCCATACTCTAAGCTGTACACTCACTTGCCTTGCCTCAGTGGGATGGGGAAGAGAATCAGGGTAAACCCAAAAATTCACATGTTCTGATAAAGACAATAGGTAAAATTAAGGATTTACATACCACCAAAGCAAGATAAGGAATTAATTCACCCCTTCCCATGGGCATGCAAGTGTTCAGCCATCCCCAGGAGAGCAGGGTTCCATCATGGATATCAATGACTTGGAAAAACAAACTCCATCACTCTGAACATGCCTCCTCCTTCTTTCCCCAGCTCTGTGTTTTGAGCATGGCACTGTATAGTGTGGAATATCCACTGGGTCTAGTAGAAGTCAGCTGGCCTGGCTGTGTCCCCTCCCAGCTCTTTGTGTACCTCCAGCCTTCATGATGATGGCATGGGCTGAGAGGCAGAAGACATTGATGCTGAGTGAGCCCTGCTCAGCAGAAATGAAAACATCCTTGTGCTATCAATTTTCCTGCACAATTCAAAACACAGTACCATACCAGCTACTGTGAAGAAAATTAACTCCATCCCAGCCAAGACAGCTATGTTTCATCACAGGGAGTAAAGCCAACCTAATGGGTGATAGTAAGAGTGTTAAAAGTGCCCTTTTTACTTCAGTTGGAAGAAAATGTATATTGAAAGGCAAGAGGTATAAAGAACCAGAAAAGAGTAGAACACAATAAACTGAAGTGTCTGTGTATGGTGAGATTTAAATGGATACCCTTTGAAATACATAAACAAGTTAAAAAAGTAATTATGGAGGCTATGTTTATTTTCTGCATTAAATAAGGTTCTGTTGTCTAACACAATACTATTGTATTTTTAGTTGATTTGTGCTTCCCTTTAAAATACTTTTACAGATACCATTGTCCAATGTAGCCTGCTAAGGAAACCCCTAAAGTTACACCTTATTATTCTCTACTCCAAAACATGTAATTGTAGCATGCATACAAATGTGACAATGTACAAATTAGTTAAGGTCTATATTTTTATTTGCTGTCAAAAATTTCCAGCTTTTCTGTTTGTTGTAAGGTGATTTTTTTTTTTCTCTTTTAACAATCATTGAATCATAGATTAAAATCAGAGATGTGTTAGTTTTACACAGCCTGGGTTTTGGTAAAGAGGGGCCACAGAGGTGGCTGCTGGAAGCTTTCAGCATGTCCAGCAGAGCCAGTCCCTGATGGTCCTGAAGGTGGACATGCTGCTGGCCAAAACTGGGCCAATGAGAGAGGCTGGTAACGCCTCTGGGATAACATATTTAAGAAGAAAATCAAAACAAAGGGCACACTCTCATGGGTGTCTGGTGTTTGCCTGGTGTCAAACTACAACAATAGAATAGAACATGACTTTGGTTGGAAGGGACCTTGAAGATCATCTTGTTCTAACCCCCCTGCCATGGGCAGGGACACCTCTCACTAGAACACGTGTGGTCTAAAATAAAACAGAGGGTTTTTTTCTCTTTAAAAGATCCTTTTTCCTGACCCAGAATGACAAACCTGTAGAAATGTGCAATTTTGAAGGGTGGAATATCTATCAAAGAGGGACTGAGCATTATTTTCATTTTATCTATTAGGTATAATATCACTGTCATTTTGAATCAAGGGAATGATTTTTCATATATGGTAGAGATATTAATACAGCTTTGGTATATGTCTAAAAGACCTAATTTATTTTCTGGGATACAGACTGCGTTTTGGAGAAAAAGACAAAAAATTAAGGCACTATAATTACTTGTATATGCATCTAAAATAAAATGCTATGTTCACCAGTGTTATATTTAGTACAGTGATAAAACCTTAATTCTGTATATTTATCATTGTGACTCTCATTCTTTTTGGTAGGAATGGCTATCTTAAAATCCTGAGTGCATTTTAAATTTCATTATCCTTGAGAGATATAAAATCCTAATCCCTTTATTTTACAAGAGAAGCTAAGTCATGTTTTTAAATATATTTGGATGAAATGAGATGCAAAGAGAGGCATGGTGAAATTTTTTAGAAAAAAAATTAATTTAATTGAATATGTTTAACCTTACCTATAAAAAGGTAAGGATGAATGGCTTGCACAAGCCTAAATTTAACAGAAAAATGTACATTTTTAATTCTGAACTAGTCACTTGTACTATTAAACCAGACAAATAGACATCTGCAGATGATAATTCATTTAAGCTACCTTCCATTTGCATTTTTGAGAAATGTGCTTTTGTGATACTTCATTATTAATGAAAGTAGCCCTCAGGATTAGATCAGATTTAGAGATAGCAGAAACCTAAGTATCAGTCTGGATGTTCTTATAAATAATAACTTTTCCTTTTCAGACAATGAGAGCAACACAATTCTACAGATGACAAGTAGTCCCAGATAACTGTTTTAAAAGAAGCTTAGTCACTCTTTGGTCTCTATATAGAAAGGCTGGATAATTAGCTTAAGCTAAATACTAAATTATGCCATTATGGAAACACCAAAACTCACACTTCTGAACTGTCAAAAGCTCTATGATAAGACATGTTCCTTTGAAATTCTTTTCTATTAATAATAAATATCACATGGGCTCCACCTTTTCTACCTGACAAGGTTCCACTCTATTGCTTGCTGAAAAACTGCTGAAGAAAACCAGGATTCTTCTGAGCAATATGCTTGAAATTGCATTGTTAAGTTCATGATGAAGTTTTAAAATAAATTGTTCAATTAAAAAAAGAAAATGAAAAAAGAAACCATCTCTCAAGGATGTCAGTGAGAATCTCTGGTCTTTCTTTGGAGATAAAACTACTTGGCTTGCTAATAAATAATGTATGGCCTCTGGACTGAAAACTGAAAAAGTTACCAGTTCGTTCAGGAATGCAGTGCAATATCCAGTGTGATTTAGTATATTAGACCATGTTTTTAGCATTGGAAATGAAAATGTTTCTCTTTATTTAGGTAAAAACACCGAATATGTACATTTCATTTGGCTTTTAGAACAGTGCCTCTAAGGAGTAGTATCTCTCTTGAGGTGACAGAATTCAGAGTTTTACACTTGAGTCTTGAGAATGTGGCACCAAAATGTGCAAAAGCTTTAAGAATAGACATAACTAGACTTTCAGTACTACACCCTTTTCCTCTCCAGATCTTTTCAAAGGCTCCTATTAAAAGACTGTATTCAGGAATTCCATAGAACAAGTTTGAATCAGTGGCTGAATTTGTTTTGTGCTTTTCACCTGCCAAGGAAAAGTTACTACTGGACTTATTCTCAAACTTCAGACTTTGTATTCATAAATGAGCTCTTAAAAATAAAGACAAAACTAATTTTTCTACTTATACATGATTCTTTTTCTTCTTCTGTGAATTTGTCTAAACTCTTTTCGTCTAATATCTAAGTGTCTCTCATCTATTTTTCTTTTTATTGCTCTAAACCCATGCGTGTTATTTTCATCTGAAATTGCAAAGGTTTTTTTATATCATGAGAAGTAAATAATCATATCTGCTCACCTTCTGTGTGCCATTCATTTTAAAGTCTGTTACAGAATCTCAGTTTTGTCTTTTCAAGGTTGTGGAGTCCCAGTCTATTGACTCATTCATCACTCCAAAGATATCCTATTATTTTAACCATTCTTGTTGCCCTTCTCTGTCTTTCTGGTTCTATTGTATTTTTTAGGTAGACGGTCCAGATAGATTTTGAAATCAAGCAAGAAATAGGCAGACAATAGACTCATACTAAAAAAAAAACCCAACTCTTTTTACACGTCCAAGTCAATGATGGCATTTCGTTTGCTTTTTTGGTCATTATGTAATAATAACACAGTGTTTTGATACATTTTATGCAAACACGCCACTATTGCCAATAAATCAAACAAAACCCACTATGTTGTTTTCTTTAAATCACAGATTTCCAGCTGTGTGGAATGAGTTAAACTCAACCACAGTGTACCTATGTATATGTATATATATGTGTGTATATATATGTATATATGTGTGTATATGTATATATATATATTTGATAACATTATTCCAGATTGTTTTTTGTAGCTAATTTACAAAGCAGACATTCGTGAGATGTGATTGATCTCAGCTATTTTTATGTAGGTGGTAATAAGAATCCTGCCCAGGCCATATTCATTTTTCCCTGTAGAGGAGAGTGTGTCTGGACAGTCAGTTCCGGAGTAGAAATCTCTTGCAGTTAAACACATGTGACCATAAGTTTCACTGCAAAGTTCAGCACCAGACATGTACTTTGAATTTTTTCTTTGGTGTTGTCTTTCTCCTGAAGTTTGTGCTTTGATTCTTCTGGGCCTCAAACCCATAATTTTTTGAATTTCAGCAACGGTAGACAAAAATATTGATTTTGTTTATTAATAATCCAGCAAAATTTCAGATTATTTCTTGGGAAGGTAAAATGGAAGTATATACATAAATTTGTTTGTCTATAACTTCTGAGAAAAAGCAGAAACATTGTAGACTACAACACAAAATAGTGGTTCAATATTTTTTTTTTAAATTTCCTTTGTCATTTACAACAAAATATGATCACAAAGTAGAAAAATAATTTTTAAGAAAATCTCAGAGGCAAAAAATACTAAGAAAAAATTAGAATTATAAAGCTCACTTTTTTCCATGATAAGGATGATAACTTGTACTCTGGATGAAAATCAGTTCTACCGTCCCTAAATATGATACAGTTTACTGTTTACAATGCTCAGTAGCAACAAGACACAGCAAAGTGTTAACCTTGGTTCTAAAATGCTATTAAGATATAATCATATGAATAGAGAAAAATGTCAAATATTTTAATTAAAAAGTGTTGGGTAAGCTATGTCTACTGAACATAAACCCATTTGACAACATTTATTAAGGCTTTTCTGTGTAAAAATGCCAGCTTTCAGTTTCTTTTACTCTTCATGTTGCTGCATTTGGAGGTCAAACAAGAGGATTTAGCACTTGAGTGAAATCATCACTGTTGCACTGTGATCTGGAAGGATGTGACAAAGTGCAGTGACATTTACACACCTTTTGATTGCCAAGGATGATTAGGTGTCCTGGTCAGGCAGAAGAACGTGTATTGTTTCTTTGTAGGAACTGTAAAAGAATCAGTGATCAGATCCTATGTGCTTAGTATGAAAAAGTATAATAAAAGTGAAATATCTCATGTAGAAATATCAGAAACAAGGTCCAAGGCACTAAGTTGCTTTGCCTGTTATTAGTTAAAATGCAATGTGATACAAACTTTCCCTGAATCATGGCTAAGTTCCCAGCATATATCCTCAAATGATTTTTCGTATTTGTGGGAAAGTTATTTTTAAAAGTATTTGTGCATCTGAAATAAAGACCATACCTAGCTGTGCCGGCATCTTGGAATTTGGCTTATCTACAAGGAATACATTATCTCATGCTTGACCTGAGGATTTCAAAGTGTATGAAGATTATCTCAAACTGCAAAATAGAGAAGACATGTTCCTGCTACCTCACCTCTTCAAGTGCTAAATTAGTTTATCTAACACATGATAGCAGAAATAGAATTTGCATTAAAATATATGGCTATATTACCTCAAATGTATCAATAATACACTTGTATGTGTTTCTCCCTCTGATGAAAGAATTATAAGTGTCAATCATATTCCTAAATACATAAATAGAACCTAGTATATAAGATAGAATGAATGCACTACAACTATTTTTTAGAATTTATTATAATTAGAATTTTTTTAAAGAGATTAAAGGCTGCTTTTATATTGTGGGACTAGGTGGTACCATCTGCCTCCTACAAGAATTTATTGTTATTTTGCACTCATGGATGTCTCACATCAGCAGCTCTGCAATTACATGGTGATTAGTGAGTTAACCAGTCTTAAAAGAACAAGGTTTGAAGAAAGCAATGCACCAGTTGCACCTCTGCCAAGATGTTTTGTGCAGATGGTATCATGTATGCTAGAAAGTGTTGGAACCCAGAACATTTTTCTGACTGCTCTGGATGATCAGAGACCCTGGCAGGGTGTTCAGAGACCCTGGCACAGAGTCAAAAACATCTGTGTCTTTGATTTGAGCCCATGGAAAAAAATACCAACTTTGTGTGAAGATTTACAAGCCACAAGAGTTTAAGTAGAATGTTAGTTAACTTGTCACAGGGTGAAAAAGTAGAATTTTAGGGTTTTAGAATGGGAGTTTGAGAGACAAAGATGGAGGAATCTGTGTGTGCCCTGCTTTTCTTTTTCTTCTTCTTTGTCTCCATCTTCTGCTGTGATGGTGACACTTTTTTATTGGTTTAGAGTAGAGACACACTGTCCAACATAGCTGATAGATATTGGAAAATTATTGTAAATAAAGTATATGTAGTTTTTAGTATAAAAGATAAACACCACCCCAAGGGCAGTCAGTCTGCCTCATCCTGACCTGCAAGATGGATCTCAGCAGGTCAGAAAAATAATGTATTAGATAAGAGAAAATAAACAACCTTAAAAACCAGAACAGACAGAGCTTAGCTTCTTCTTTGGTCGCGGGGCTGGGAAACCAGAGACTTTTTAAAATTTCAGGCTCATCATAACAACAGAAACCCAAGAAGAAATTATAAGTAAATAGGAGACTGGTCATAATTAACAAAAAATTGGGTCAAGAGCCTTAGGATATTAAAAGAGAATGTGATGCAACCTTTCTTTTGGCAAGAAAAAAGAAGAAAAGAAAGTTTTACAGCAATTGAGTATAATTGAAACCTCTGAAAGCAATGTACATTTCAGTCTTTCTACATTTTTCCACTTGGATCTGTCATTTTGTAATGTCTGCAAAGTTTATCGTTGTAGAGGTTCAAAGCTCTTTCATTACAATTTAGGTATAAATGGTGATTCAATCTGACATAATTTTACCAATTTATTTGAAAGAGATATCTCTCAAGAGATATTATCTGCACCAATATAAAAGAAAAAAATGACAATAGTGATAACAGAAACATTTTTTCCTTTTTTTTTTTTTTTTTGTATCACGGTGTGGCGGAAGCACAGAATGGATTATTTTACCCTAGATGATCCCTCCAACCCAGAGGGACACTCATTCACATTATTTCCCTGATTTTCAGATTCTAGGCCCTCATACCTGTTGTATAAGGGCACCTGAGGAGGTGAGGTAGCTCAGGAGAGGCTTCACCAGCCACTGTGAGCAGAAATCCATTTCCATCCCCCTCCGGGTCCCCTCCTTCTGCCTGGTGGTGAAAGGATGGTTGGGTCCATTTGTCCAAGGCACAGTAGAATGTGGCTTCAGAAGTTTGAAAGAATGCAGATGGGGCAGTACAACAGGAAATTTCAAGTATATTGGCTTAAGATTGATAGCTCAGTGATGTATATCAGAAATAGAACTCTGAATAGTCAATATATGAGTTACAGGCTTGATTGAGCTTTATTTTTTTTCTGATTAATATATTTTCAAAAGTATATAGGCATTAAGGCAGATGACATTCTATTTTTTAATTTCTCTGCTTGAGAAAATATTTTTTAAAGTGACCATTTGGAACCTCCTTATCTTTTTTGAGCTTTCCCACTTAATGAGATGTTCTTCCTAATGCCTTACAATCATCTCTTCATGTCAATTTTTACGGCTGACTTGGACAAACTAGGTGCTGTTAGTGTCTGAGCCATAAAGGCCCATGTCATATAAAGCCAGAATTGATTATCTTAAGTTTGTATTCAGACAGTTTAAACACCAGCTGCTCACTGCTATAGGCAATATATAGTTTATTTCTCTTTCAATCAGGAACCCTAGTACTTCTTGAGAAGGGAGTCTGAGGAATGATGGCCATTAATATAAATAAATTCAAAGCAAAGGTTTGCACAGAAATTTTCCATGCTTGTGCCAGAAAACATTGGCAAAGCCTTGTGATTTAAAATACCTCCTTGACAGCTTTGATTATAATTAAATCATAGACATATGGCAGGCAAATAAGTGAATGTCATTTAAGCAAAGAGAAATTTTAGAACCAAAGAAACAGGGAAGTTCTTTCTTAGTTGAATGTCACTTTTCTTCTTTCTCCCCTGTTCTTTACATCTTTATAACTGATCCAGAAATGTAATCAGTAATCTGTTGCTGGGGGTTTTTCTGATGTGAAAAATAAAGATTCTGATTGTTTAAAGAAGGATTTGTATTTTCTTCATACTCTGGAATTATAGTAAATTATATTTTCTGAGAATATAGTCAGGATATCCAAGAAAATAGAACCTGCTTACCAGATTAGAATACCTTTAGGATTTATTGCTTAATCAGCAGTTTCTTGAAAACAATCTACTTGTTGCAGACGTATATAACAGCAAGGATATGGTCCGATTGCTTTTGTGTATAAAGTGTCATTATTGATTCAGTTCTGAGGAGATTTAAAGTGTGTAGCAATGAGTAGGACAGCTGTGTTGATGAATATAAAGATTAAAAGGAAAGAATCAATATCTGTTTTTAAAACATTGAAGTGTCTAAATAATCTGTTATTTTTATTTTCTAGATTATGCTTAATCATGCTGTACATGAACCAGAAATGAGCCTCAAGCGGATAATTTTGCCCCCAGTGAGATTTTTCCAGTATTTTGAAATGCACTGGTTAACTCTAAATCCTGCTTATCAAGAGCTCAAATAGCTAATTTAGCTAGGCTGCAGCTTAAAATGTTCAAATCTTTTTTTACAGGTATTTAACAACTAAAACTCGATCCCTGATCTTGCCAGACACATAAGATTACTAGTATATTTATGCTGTATACATATTTTAAATACATAATGCTTACAATTTCCTTCAAAATATTTGAAACAGTGAATTTTTGAGCCCTAAGAACTTTTAGTTTTGTGTGTTTTCTTAAATGTTCCACATCTGTAGTTCTGCCTGGTAATTTATATGAAAAAATGTATGCAATATAAACAGAATAAATGAGAAGGGTCAATTGAAACTTAAAATCTGGGGGAAAAATGTAAGTTCATCTTCAAATTAAGGTTAGGGATAAGATTAGTGTTTAAAGAGTGACAAAGCCTACGTCTACAGAGACACTGAATCTGAAAAATAAATGCCAAGGTGAGCATGGAATGAGATGAACTTTTTAGGGAAAGTAGAGAGAACTGTGCAGCTTTATTAGTTGTAAGTAATTTAGATACAAGAATAAATGTTAAGAGTGGGCATGCCCAAGGAAAATAAGTTTCATTCAGGTTAGTTAGTTAGTTTTGGGGCTGAATTCTTCCTTTACTACCACTGTAATTTAAAAGCCGATATTTTGATTTTTAAATCACTTAATTTTAGATGTCATACCTAATGTATGCTTAGAAATTTTTTCGCATGTCCATTCATTGATATGAGTAAAGCTAAGAATGAAATCTTCTATGCCTTGTGTGGGAGGTGAAATTGATGGATTAGGGAGTGTTTAGATGAGACAAATCTCTTACCATGATTTAGCTTTGCAATAACTACTGTAGACTTTTCCCCTGTGTTAAAAAATGGATCAATAACCTTGAAGTGAGAGTAGAGCCAGAGCCAGACACATTGGCAGTATGAACAACTGAGAAGTTTAAAACTATTCTCTATCTCAGTACAAACTTGCACATATATCCATACTGCTGGAATATTATCACCAGTCCAGTGTTCACCATACTTTCATGGTGTCCTTCAGTGTGTGGCCAAACTTATGTCAAAGAACCATAGATAATTAATTTAATTTATACAAAAAATATTTAAGTTATGCTTTTTAATCTTCTTCACTCTTATTGTTGTCTGAAATAATTGAGTTTTTTTAAACTCACTTATATTACTCTAATCCTGTTTTCATACAGAAGACCCAGTACTGCCACTTGAATTCTTCTGTGCCTGACATTTCTGTCTGTATTACCCACATAATTTTTATCATTGTGCATGTCCAGATACATCAACCAACATCTGATATTGACTTAAAAATTACTGAGGTAACACACATTGCAGTGTACATTATTTCTGAGCTGTTTTTTTTTTTTTGGTTGGTTGGTTAGGTTCTTTTTCTATTTAATCTTGTACTGCAAGAAGTCAAAATTAGATCACAACAAATAAAAAGAGATTTTACATGAGACTGTAAACATAGATAACTAAATAGAGGAAAGTTAATAATCTATTTTTGGTCTAACTCTTCTACTGATAGGAATAAACCATAAACATTTCTCTTTGTTTGCAATTTTGAAGTTTGGCATTATGATGATTCGAATACTGATAAGGCTGGACTTAAATCATATAGTGCAAATCTGGAAAAAACATACCTTTTAGACTCATATATGCTTAGAGGTTGGCTTCCTTGTTTCCCTTCTGAGAAAAGCTGGTAACTGGGACACAGACTTTAATATCAAGCATCTGCTTCATTTAGTGTTTTTTTGGTCATTGACCTCAGAAAATTATTTCATTGACTGTTCCTTTGAGGGTCTGGTACACTGCCACTTCAATCAAATATATGCTCCAAAGGGAATATATGCAGAGAAAAAACAAAAGACATAGTAACCCATTATATTTGAGAATAACCTTTCATGAAGCATCATTAAATCATTAAAAGGTGATAATTTTGAGTATATAAATAAATAATTAATGGAAACCATATGGAAAGGTGTTGAAACTTAAACTGGCTGGATTATTTTCTACTTTTTCTAGAACAAAAGAATATTTCTACAAAAAAGTATTTCTGAAGACCCTTCCACATTTTTTTTGTTTTGTTGCAAACAAGAAATAAGTATGTAAGTTTCTAATACTTGAATTTTGTTCTGACATATTTTAAAGATTTAATACATAGATGGAATCTTCATGAATATATAATTAAATCACCCAAATATTAATATTAATGGACTATTCGTTTATCCAGAGATAAAGATGATTACATGTTAGAAGTTATCATTTGACCTAATGGTTATCCAGCTTGACATTGTGATTAATGGGATTTACACACAGGGGTGGCTAATTGCTGCTTCTGATAAATCCTATTGTGTTCAGTTTTCACTAGCCAAGCATTGAAATAAATGGGAGATGATGTACAATTCAGATAAGGAATCTGTGATCAAAGAAACATACCTGAAGAAGAAAAAACAAATATCTCTTGAGTGCGTATACCCTAACCCATCTATTATGAGATTTATGTAGTCTGCATATATGTTCTAACTAAATAAAATTATAGCATTTATAAATGATGAAAGAAAAAAATATTTAAAAGATTTTTAAAAATTGCACTCCTTTAGTTTTCCATGTTCTGAGGTAGATGTGGGCTACTGAAGAGGATGAGATTAATGCCATTTATACAAATAAGGCTCTAGGCAAGGACTCTTGATTACTTTCAGGGTAGAAATTATTCATTGTGTTAATTTCTATCCAGAGCAGAGAAAAAATTTCTTATCCTTAAATTACTTACTATTAGCTATTCCTCTTTGCATCCTAGTAATCTAATCTATGAGATTTAGCAACTTTTATTGAATCAGATAAATAAAATTGACTAAGAGAAAAAAAACAATAACGGGAATTAAAGTCAAACTTTTGTTTCTGAGAACATTCATATTAGTTAGTAAAAATTTTTAAAGCTTGTTCCTAATACAGTTTTCAAACCAGAGGGTGGTTCTCCTTCTAAAGGCTAGGAGGTGGTGGTGGCTGTTGAAATGGGGTTTATTCTTGTTCCCTCAAAACTCTTTCCTTCCTGACCTATGGTGTTGTGTTGTCTTTGTTTCAATTCCCTTGGGGGGTTTTTTATTGTTCTGTTATTAACAGTTCCATTGTTGTTTGGCACCTTCTAATGTACCCCTGTATTTTTCCCAAGCTGATCCTTCCATGTCAATCCTCCCTCAAGCCAATCCCTTTACTGTTCCTCCCCCTGGGTGTTGCTGGGTGTCACCCAAACCTCCATGCCCCACTGGCCCATGTGACCCAGTCCTGCCCCTGCACTCCCCCACTGGTTAATTGTTTTGTCAAGCCTGTCTTGTACTCATCCCCTCCCCTACCTTATTGGTTGTAGATTTGTGTCTGCCCCTAAGATCACCCCTGTATAAAATTCCCTTGCACACGCCTGTTCTGTATCTTTTGTCCCTGATCTTCCCGGAGGAAAGAGACCTTTGGGAAGCACACAAAGGTGCCCTCTCTGGTTCTTACCCTAATCCTCAGTGCATTCTCTGTCCTGGTGCTGCTGGGAGCAGCCTTGCTGCATGGGGGTCTAGCAGCTTCTGCTCTATCTCTGCCTGGGTCCATTGCAGACCAGGAGAGACCTCACTCGGCGTGGTCTGAGTACAGGGCTAGCTGGGACACCTTTTGAGCACCCCATCACTATAGATTATTCTCATTTTTTCTTCTGCCTTGTGATAGTTATGATGCATTTTACACAGGCAATACTTACCACTAGCCAATCCCTGCATTCTCCAAAAACCTTCACAACGTTATATGTAAGTACCTCAAAGCCTGATTCAAGACATGGGTGATGAGTAAAAACATATTGCTTTTCTTAATAGCCTGAGTTTAATCTGTGCAAATAATCTCATTTTACTAGTAGGTAATATCTAAAAACATATCAAAAAGAAATATCATTATTTACATATTGCAAAAGCAAATTTGGGTCAACAGGGCTTATTAAAGATCCTGATAGATTAATGTGTTATCCCTATTTTGAAAGCATGTCTTAAATCATAAAATTATTAGGATTCCTGTAAAGTATTTGCTATGCAGTTATGGGGAAGTTATTACTCAGACCAAAGGAGACTGGTTTTTTTACATATTTTCCTTTTCTGTTGTACACTGATAAGACATGGCTAGAAATTACTGCAGGAAAGAAAGGTCTATATGGAACAGTCAAATAGAGGATCAGTTTCACATCGTTATTAACTGTTTGTGAAGAGCAAAACTGAATGGTTCTAGAAATACATTTTCAGTAAAGATATCATTAATACAATTGCAGAAGGTTCTGACAGTATAGAATACTTCATGTAATTCTGAATTTGTATGTTCATTTTATTAACTACATATTAACACATTCCACCATGGTCAAAACCTACAGGTGGTGTGTCAGTCTGAACCTAGTTATGAAAATCACATTTGGGATAGAAAATACAGGCACTAAAGAGCAAACAGCCACAGGGCTGCTGCACCTGTTGCATGTTGAGGCAACATCAAGTTCTTGCATGAACTTCACAGAGATCTGAAGCCTAAAAGGATGCTTCCTGATGGAAGTAAAAGGAGGAGTGTCCCAGCTTCCGCAAAACAGAAATGGGCAAAAGTTCAAAGAGAAAAAAAAAAAAAGAATGTTATTAGTCTGTGATCACAAAATCATAGATTGATAAACTGTCTTGGGTTTGAAGGCACCTTAAATGTCATCTAGTTCAACCCCCCCTGCTGTGGGCAGGGACCCCTTTCCCTTGCCCAGGGGCTCACAGCCCTGTCCAGCGTGGCCTTGAATAAACTCCAGAGACAGGTATCCATCAGGGCCAAACATGTCCCAGGATGAACTGGACCCATTGCTGCCAGCTGGTAGGGAGGGGACTGTCCTGCTCTGCCTAGGCATGATGACTTCAGGCTATCAGTGAAATTATTTCTATCTGAAAAAAGCTCCTGTGTCCTAAGTTTTTAAAAGGTATGAACTTATCTGCTTAAAAAAAAAAATAAATTCTGAAAGGAATCACTCTGTTTGTCATAGTAGAGACAAAAGTCTAGAGTTTGCATTGTACACTTCTTTAGTAAAATATCATTCCTTTCTGAAATTTAGACTGCTTATATATGTGTTATATATGCGTTACATATGCACACTATATACATATATATGTACACATTATGTACATATATACGCTTTGTTTACTACTTCACTTATTTTGCTATTAATACAATTGTTTTTACCCATGCTTTCTTCTTGACTCTCCTAGCAGGTTTTCATCTCTACTTTGTATGCAGTTATTACATAAATAATGCAGAAGCAATTTTTTTTAGTGTGATACCTTGACAAAAATGTGTTTATTCAACTGTAGTAACAACACGGTGCTGGCAGTCAGTAATTTCATGAGAGACTTTTATTGCTACCAGGGGAAAGAGAAGTGGATAATCAGTGCCCTAAGGGAAATATATTAGTGCTATAATTCAATTCCTAAGTGACCTGGCAATTAATAACCAATAATGATGAGGGCCAAAGAGCAAAAGAATAAGATATGCTATAAAGAATTTCATGAACAGTCTGTGTGAGAAAGGGCACAGTTCTCAGGCATCTTACAGGCCAACAGAGAATTCTTTAATACTCCTGTGTCTGTAGATGAGCTCTGTCATATGAAAAAAAAAATATAGTTTTCATCCTCTAATGATGATAAAATAATTACATAAATAAAGTTAAATCATTTTTCATAGCTGAAGTATGAAAAGCTCAGCAGTTTAAGCAAAGTAGGGTTCACTAACACCTACATTTGGAGAAAGTATGGTATGCCTTAGGGATAGAAATATGAAACGAATAGATAATCATGCAATTTAATATACAGTAAAGGAAAATGACAAGAAATAATCTCTGTCAACATAAGTACAGAATAATATAGTGTAACAGCAAATTTTAGGAAGGGAAAAAAACTGAGCTAATATTGGGGAAACAGATGTTCCTACAAATCTGTGCTTTATTGTTATTCTTGGATTTTCATTTTTTTCCTGTTGCGGTTCAAGCTTAAGCATGAACTCATAAGATATGACATTGTCTCACTACTGGGCTCATTCTGACACTTGGTCCATATTAAACCAATCATATCAATATAGTGAAGCTGCTTATCCATTAGAAAACAGAAAATATAAATACAGAAAAATATTTTAAAAAGCTATAGCCACAAACATCTACACAGAATCATTTAGGTTGGAAAAGACCTTTAATATCGAGTCCAGTTGTAGACCTAGCAGTGTTGCAGGGTGAAAACTGTCTAAAAAATATAGAAATATTTACTTTTGATAGTGCAAATACTGTTTTTTCCATAAAAATGAAAAAAAAAAATTATTTGTAGAAATAGTAGAGTATAAAATAAATCTCAACAATGTCAAACGAATTACCTCAAAAATCTGAAACATTTAAATAATGCTGATAAGAAGCAAGCAAGAACACTAAACATTCTGAAAACATTTTTCACATACTTGAAATCAAGGAATTTTTAAAATTGTGATTATGCAGAGCCGAGAAATTTAATTGCAAAAATTATGGATTTATGCAGACATTAAGCATAAATTCCAAACAACATAAATATCAAGAAACAAAGTTCGTCTATACCAGGGAAACATTTCTTTACTGGGCAACATTCTTAGAGAGTGGAGTTCAATTTCTCTGTAAAGCTAAATTGTTAAAAAAGCCTCTGGCGTAACTTTGCTTTAAATCACTTCCTACTCTTCAGAGCACTTCCTTGGCATGCATTGAAATTCACTATAGGGCAAAGACAGTTCCAATACAGTCTGGAAGTAACTCTTGTAGTCTGCTTTCAAACACAGCTGAATACCCATGCTTGCTAGTACAGATTCAGCCAATAAATTTTTCCTGAGGACTTACATAAAAATGAAGATGAAATTTCCCACCTTTTCCCAAAAGAATTATTTCATTTCATGAAAAAAAAAAAAAATCTTGAAAATGTGTGTGAAAGGGTGTTCAATTTGCTTCCTCCCTGCTAATTAATTAAGCAGTTTTATGAACACTAGGAAGATTTTGCTTCAAGTGTCTTCTAATGATGTAATGTTTGTGTAGCATTTTAGAACTATGATATCAATAGGTTCCGTGATTTTAATAAAAATTGTGTGCTTTTCTTCCTTACTCCCTGTTGTGGTTTAATTCCAACCAGCAACCAAGTGAGATATTCTCTCACTCCCACACTAGCAGGATCAGGGAGAGAAAAGGAAGAGTAAAAGGTAGAAAACACATTGGTTGAGATACAGACCATTTAATAGGGAAAGAAAAGGCCATGCACACAAGCAAAGCAAAACAGGGAATTAGTTTACTGCTTCCCAAGGTCTGGCAGCTGTTCAGCCATTCCCAGGAGAGCAGGGTCCCATCACACATATCAGTGACTCGGGAAGAAAACTACAAGCACTCCAAACATCTCCCCTCCCTCCTTCTTCCCCCCATTCTATATACTGAGCATAATGTCACAGGGTCTGGAATCCCCTATGGTCAGTTGGAGTCACCTGTCCCAGCTCTGTCTCCTCCAAGCTTCCCATTCACTCCCAGCCCCCTTGCCAAAGTGGCAGTAAAAAATAAGAAAAGCAATATTGCTCAGCAATAGCAAAAGCATCTCTATTATCAACACTGTTTTCAGGATAAATCCAAAACAGTCCTATACCAGCCACTGTGAAGAAAATTAACTCTGTCCCAGCCTAAGATCTCAGGACCACAATTTGGAACTTTCTCAATGTGAACAACGCTCTGAACACGAGCAAGGATTGAGTTATATAATAATTAGTTTTACTGTTTTGAAAAGTGGTGGCTATTCTCAATTAGCATTTTATTTCTGCCCTTTTACTTTAATCATGTACCTCTAAATTTCTGCAGTGACAAGTATATGGAAGAAAACTAATATATCTGGAATTGCTTAATCTTCTTTTACATTCACAATAATAAAATTAAATTGTTCATGCTGCTTTTCAGTCATTGGATGTTATAAGGTGTTTTACAAAGTAATGAATTAAAATGTTGTTAGTGCTGTGCCCTGTAGGCAAATAAAGTTTCTATTATGTTACAACAATTGTTCACACACAGTTATAGAATTGCAACATGATTTTGTATTGAAAGCATGAAAGGAGAGGACACTGAGGTTATTCTCTACTCATTTTATGAAGTTCCAAAAGCTCTAAAATTTTTTACCTAAATAGACAAAGATGAACAAGGCAAAAAGAACAGCTATAGATGAAGAAACTAGCAATGCCTACATTTTGCTGATTTATACCACCCAAACTAATTAAACTAAAGCCTCTGTTGGCATTGTGATTTGTCAATATGGAAAAATTGTGTAGTCACAGACAAAAAATGTTCGACGGTATTCACATTTTGTTTGCAAATTACCATATCCAAATCTATGAGAAATATACAACTATTGTAAGCGAAGTATATGAATTAAGTGCTAACGTAGATCTGAATAAATAATTTATACCCCTCTTTGGCCAGTTTTCTCATGCTAATTCTATTTGATCTTTTTCTGACTATGTCTCAGTTTTATTTTATTTCTACTGTAAATTGAAATATTGCTCCTGCTGTGTCATCTCACTGAGGAATGATTTACATAAGAAATTAAACATATTATTTTTTGTTAAACAGGAGATATATAACCAGATTTAAAGGGAAAGCGATGCAGAAAGGGAAAGTAGTGTTTAATTGAAGATGTCACCAATCAGTCTGCTACAGAAAGGCTTTTTAAATTATGTTTATCTACCTGATTCTTTCCTCTCCCTAATGTAATAATTTTGAACTAGTTAGGCAGTCATAGGCTATCTTTACAGCCTTAGATTTACAGTCTTTACAATACCATTTTACTTCACTGCTTCTCAAAGCAGTGTCAACTCAAGCTGGTTGTTCAGGAGAATTTTCTTTTGAGTTTTGAAAATCTCTGTGGATGGAGACACCAAAATTTCACCAGCAGAATGTTTCAGTGTTCGATCACCCAGATAGTAAAACACTTTTCTTTTTTTTTTTTTTTTTGACTAATGACAGTCACTGGAGAAGACAGGAGATAATGGACAATCTATAGAAAGCCTATTACACAGAAAAAGTGAGTATAAAGGTGAAATAGAGATGGGGATGCATAGCAGTCATGAGATGAAAGTTGAGTATTACAGTAAGGGGGCATATAGTATGAAAATATTAAACATGAAGAAATTACCCTTTAATTCTTTATAGGCCTGACCAAAACAGAAAAGGAATTTTTTTCCTCAAAATCTATAGAAATAAAAAATTATGCTTGAAAAATTTTCAAAACATTGTTACTAAATGGAGTAGTTTGGATTTTTTTTGGTCTGCTTTATTATAGCCCCAGATAGTGACAGTATCAAAGTTTCATTTTCTGGTGTGATAGGGTTACCCATATGCCTTCTGGATCTCTGTTCACCTGTGGACCATCATGGGCTGCAGAAGTGCAGCTGCCTCACCATGGTCTGAACCACAGGCTGCAGGGAAATCTCTGCTCCAGCAGCTGGAATGTATCCTGGCCCCCCTTCTGCACTGACCTTGGGGTCTGCAGGTTGCTTTCTCATATTGTCACTCCTCTCTCCACTTGTCCTTCTGCAGCAGTTTTTTCTCCTAGCTCTGTTATCTCAGAGGTGCTACCACTGTTGGTGATGGGCTCGTCCTTGGCCAGCAGTGGGTCTGTCCTGGAGCTGCCTGGCATTGGCTGTGCCTGAGATGGGAGAAGCTTCAGGCAGCTTCTAACAGAAGCCAGCCCTGGAGCCCCCAGAGGCTTGCCATGCAAATATAAAAAATGCTTTTGGAGAAAAATTCCTGGATTTAGGCAAAATCTTACAAGATTAAAGGAGGAAGTTGTGGCAATAAAGGTAATGATGGAAAAGGACATCCAAAGTATATAAAATCTGCTTGCTCATTAGAGAAAAACATAATATTTCTATAGTTGTGACCTATCATTGCCATCAAAATATACAACTAATTTGCAATTAATAAAGTTGGTATTAAATACATTGATCTAATTATAGTTTCAATAATTGCATAATAATAACAAACTAAATGTTAAATAGTTATTCTGAAAATGTTGAGGAAAATAAAACAATAAAACATCAGAACAGTTTTTCCTGTAAGGTCCAGCAGGGATCTGTACCTATGCATTAATGTGATAAATTTGCTAATAATTACTTTGCAGCTTTTGATCACCACACAATATTGTTAGCAGGCCACAGGGATTGCACTTGGATAGAGAAAATTGAAGCCCCATGCACTGAATGAGTATAATAGACTGCTCAGTGTGTAAACTATATTTATTTGGCTGTAACCAGCAAGATAAAATGCTTAATCTAAAAAAACTAATAATCATAAAACAGAAATTCATCTCTATAACTCATTTCAGTGGTACATGTTACAAATTAAAAAATAAACACTAGAGGAAAACTATATAAAGGATCAGAGAGGTTCTTAAAGTATTCTAAATGGATCATAATTTAAAATCTGAACTATGGTAATGTTACTTTATTGATGGATTGTGCTCACAAATTGTGACTGTGTAAATAATTTTTTTTTAAATCAGAAGCAAATAATAGAAATATATTAATGGTGCAATTGAAATTCAGATCTTAAGTTTCTTAATTTTGCTTGCCTTCCTCATGAAAAGGTTTCAAAACACAAACAATCATTAGTCATCTTTAATTGATGCAGATGTTTATCCTGCTTTCGCTGAAGATAGAAACAAAATTTTATATGCTTAATAGTAAAAGAGAAAATAAAATGGTACAAGTACTGTTTCCATTGGATGGGAACATGCTGGATTTAAAATAAATACAGATTTCAGAATGCAAAGATTGTACCTTTTAAAATCATACACTAGAATCATAGAATCTTTTAGGTTTAAGATCTTCGAGGTCATTGAGTCCAACCAACCCAGCAAAGCCAGTTCCACCACTTAAGCACGTCCCCAAGTGGCACATCAATGTCTTTTGAATATCTCCAGAGGTGGTGGCTGAACCACTTTCTTGAGCCACCTGTTCCAATATTTGAAGAACTCTCTCTGTGAATAAATGTTTCCTAATGTCCAGTCTAACTTTTCCCTGGCACAGCTTAAGACTATGTCCCCTTGCTGTGTCACTTTTTGCGTGGGAGCAGAGATCAACCCCCGCCTGGCTTCAGCCTCCTTTCAGGGACCTGGAGAGAGTGATAATATCTCCTTTTCCTGACTTGTGCTCCAGATCCTTCCCCAGCTCCGTCGCCCTGCTCTGGACAAGCACCAGCACCTCAATGTCTTTCTTGTATTGAGAGGTCCAAAACTGAACACAGGATCTGAGCTGCAGCCTCACCAGTGCCAGGTACAGGGGGACAATCAATGTCCTTGTTCTGCTCGCCACACAATTTCTCATACAAGCCTGGATTCTATTGGCCTTCTTGGCTAATTGGCCATATGCTGGCTCATGTTCAGCTAGTATATCTTTTATTCAGTGAAAAAAAACCCAAACATTGCTATGTCTATAAAGATAGTTATGAGGAAAGTGAATGCTCAATTTAAAATTAAGTAGTCATTAATGCAGACTATCATACTGATGAATAATCTTTATTTTCTGAATTAAACTAGAATGGTCAAAGACTACATTAAATTTGAAGATTACTTTCTTAGATCTAATTTATTTGTCTTGGGCATGCTCCTGCAGACAAACTGCAAGACAGTCTTTGCAGAGCTTATACAATTACATTATTGTCTGGTTGTAACCAATATAAAATATACTATGAGGTTTGTGGGGAAAGTTAGAACATATATCAATATATTGATTTGCTTGTTAAACTATCTTACAATATTTTCCACTCTGGCAAGCATTGGCACCTATATAACTGGTCCAAATATAATAAATTATAATATATCACTTTTCAATTTAGATTTTATGTAGGAAATCTTATCCTCTAAAAATGCTGTCAACTTGTTTAATGTGCCTCTTGGCCTTCAAAATTAGGATATCCACAAAGTAGAATGCTATAAACATAATCTTCAAACGTACTACTTTCCTTTCTCCTTGGAAATAAGTGAGAAAAAAATTCATTTTACAATAATTCAGTCTTTTCCTACTTATTTTAACTATGAAAATAAACGGTAGTGGGGGACAGAGTAAGACCATGAAAAAAACAAAGATAGCTGCAAATTTAGTAGCTGTACCTGTTAGTGGCAGTTAGGCCAAATCTTCCAAACATTTCCACTCTTGATATTGCAAAGGAATAGTCATGTTAAATTTGATTCTATAAATCATGAATCAGGAATATTAAAGTCTTAAATAATCGCAGTGTGCAATTCCTTTGTTACGGAGCCTGTAAACTCAAAAATGGATCTTGTTGATGTTAATTAGCAGAAGAGTACCACAATAATGGCAAATGAAATATAATTTACGGGTGACTGGGAAAACTCAATTAATTGATGATCAAGATGAAATTTGAAAGAATTAGACGTGGTATGTCTATTACAACCTGACATATTCGATCTGGATGAGAAAAAAATATAACTCTTACTTTTGGCTGCATTAGTAACATTTAAGTACCTAATTAAAACATTCATAAATATTTATCAATTTTCAGATACATATGCAATCAGTAAAATATAAACCAAGAGTCTTTCACATGACGGGTTACAACAGAATTTTAAATGATCTTTAAAATTCAGATTTTTATGCCAGTAATGACCAATAAATCAGTCTTCAGAAAGTCTGTTTCCAGTTGTCATGCTAGAAGTAGCTTAAAAATTATCATATTGATAAAGGGTGTAAATGAATCTCTCAATTCTTCCCATGATTTTTACATTAAGCAATTTTTGGATAAAAACACCAGATTCAGTCTAGGAAAGGAATATGTCTCAATCTTTATGCTTGTCCTTAAAATTCTTCCTTGTTAAAATATTTTTAATAAGCAATTTTCTTTTTTTCTTTAAAACAGATGAAAGTGAATCATCTCTTTTTTTTCATTTATTCATTAATTTAACTATCTATAGTTAGAACACATGGAAGCTATTTGAAAACTACATACTTGGTCAGAAATTACTTAACTGAATTTAAAAAAAATATTAGTAAAAATCTGAGCCTTTCAGCCTTAGTGGAAACACCTTATATATCCATCTTGAGGAACATATCCATCATATGTGATTATAAATGTGAGGAATTTGTATGTGTTTAAACATCATCTGAAGCTAACAGGAATTCATGCCTTTTTTATTGGACTCCATAGGGATTTAAGCTAACTCAAAAATAACGCTGAGAACTATTTCAAGAAATTTTAATCTAGATGTGAATCCAAGAAGTAATGAGTAGTATGTTGGTTGTAAACATTGCTATTTATAATATATTCATATATATGCATGTTCAAAACATATTCTGCAAGAATTTCATCTTGCTAGCAAAATATGCTGCATTTCTTTAAACTGATGACAAGAACACTGTAGATCATTGCCAAGGACCTTAGAGTTTTCTGTGCTCAATCGTGTACATATATGAATTCTATTTAATGAGTTGGAAGTGCCAGAAGATTGTTTGGTTATTATTTAGTGAAATGTTGAATTTCTCTATTGAAAGAACCCAATTATAACCACCTGATCATATTCACCACCTGCTCCCAAACAAGCTGACGAGCCAAGAAGGTTTACGGTTAAAATGTGCCATCAGAATAGAAGACTTTTATACTAGGATTGTAATAATCCTAATTTAGAACAGAGATAAAAGTCTATATTTCATGATCAGAGGAGATACTTGGACTGCCCTTGTCATGTAATGCAAGTCAGGTAAAAGCAGCAATAAAAAAATGGAGTTTCAATCATTTGTCAAAAATGAGTTATGATACAGATAGTTGTGTTACTAAATTTGGATTTGAATTTGGCCTCTATGGAAATTTGGTGTAAAAGATGGTCTTTTATAAAATATGATTTTGTGTTTTATATATAATTTGAAAAGACAGTACAAAATAGCTGTTTTTTCCCATTACTACATGTAACTAATTATGAACTACAAGCGTATTTTGAATTAGAATATTAATTTGCAGAAATTTTTCCAAGTGTGTTAAATAAGACAGAAAACAAAAAGTCATCAAAATTACTCTATAGGAAAATCACCTTTCTGCTTCTGTGTATATGTACATATAAATGTTTTTTTATTGAACAGAGACATTATTTTTTCAAGAAAAATATACGCTATCATTTACAACTCTCCTGATACAAGAAAGTCAAATGCAAAGGGCTTTTTATATCTGTTCAATACTGACTATTATTTATATCTCAATCTTGTTGTTGACATTTTGTCTATCAAAATGTAAGTACATGAGGCAAACTTCAATATAGCTGCAGTATTCTGCTGGAAATGCTTAGGCCAGGTGAAAATTCTTGCTGGCCCATTTATTTTCAGTCATATGAGCAAAACAGTGGGGCAAATGAAGTTTTGGAAAACTGCAGTGAGGTTTGTTGCAGGAAGTTAGCTTACTAAATGAAAATATCCATTCTACTACATGAATACTTAAATGTATAGACTTCATAGTTTCAGGAATAAACCAAACAGAATTTACACTATTTCTAAATATATTGAAATATATATATATATTGTTATAATTGTTAATTATAAGCAATGTTATGACTGTCATGATTTTTTGAATGGACGAGAATGATGCTCTCAGGATTGAAATTTACTTCAGATAGGGTTCATGGAGGAATATTGTATACATTGACAATGGAGGAACATTTCTCATATGCAATTTAATTAAAAAGCACAATTAAAAATTAAAACTGCTAAGAACAGTAATTGCTTTGCTAAAATGGGAGTGACTATGCCAAGGAAATTAAGTAATGTCAATAAGGAAGTTATTACTGAAGAACTGTGATAAACTCACTGAGATATAGGCAGTGTTCCTGAAAATCTTTTCAGACTGAGTGACTGAGTTGACTGATTCTGTAGTTTATATTTTTGCTTTATTTAAACTGTATGATGAATATTTTAATTTTCGAGGATTTTAATTCCCTTCTTATTCTCTTGCTGTTATTTCTTCATAGCGAAATGAGTCAAGTGAAGCCATGTAAAACACTGTTTTTTCAAAATAAAATTTACCCTAAGGATCAGATTTTTAGTCAGTCTTCACTCAAAATACCTAAGAAAATCCCCCTGAAATTTCATTTATTATCAATGGACACTCATGAAGTATTTCCGTTTTGACATTGTTGTTAAAAATAAATTTTAAAACTTTATTACATATACAAGCTTTTCGTTTCTTTCTTGGCAGAGTAGCCCTTGATTATTTTCTAGGGTGAAAAATGAACCAAAAAGGAAATAATTGTTCAAGATGGAAGATTCTGAACAGAGAAATTAATAAATTAATATGCTTAAGCACTTGTTTGATATTTGTCTAACAAGATTTATAAAGAATTTCAATCCAATTCTACTGAAAAAAATTGCATTTACTCAAAACTTAACATTTAACCATGTAATATCTTTGACCTCAAAGCTTTGTCAGGCCTTAGATACCGGAGAATTTACCTGCTTCATCACTAACTTCTGTTGTTTCACCAACTACTTGCAAGGACTCTTGTTGTTGCTATCTCAAAAACGGATTCGTGCTCCTAGATACATCAACACTTCTAAGCAGACACTCTCCCAAAACCAAGATGCTCCCATTTAACCCCTCTCTTCAAGCTTTTCCTACTCTATGTTGCTGTTTCCACTTAGAGAACACATGCCTTTATAACATCTCCAAAAATGCTTATAGTTATAAGAAAAGGACATTTTTCTGTCTTGATGGAGAGAGAATATTGGCCTCTTCTATTTCCTCATTTATTTAAAAAAATAAATTAAGCTAGAGTGCTTTTCAGCTCAGCTGAGAACACAGAAAGCATATCACAGTTGAAAATTGGCAGAAGGAGGAGAGATGGCTGCAGAAATTCAAAGGATCTTGGCTGGTCTTGATATGGATTCACAATGGGAAAGCAGTTATTAAGACACATCAGAATAACTCCTTTTCTTCATAGCCAGGCAAGATCTACCCTCTTTGTTGAGCTTGTAAGGCTGTTGTAGATTCAAAGCTTAATATATTTTTTTCATAAAAGCCTCTACTACATAACACAAATGTAACGGCAGACTCAGTTCCATTTCTGTTTCCTAACTACTTTTGCCACCCCATCCTTTCACATCCTACACATCATTAGCAGTCACTCCATGCCCAGCAGCTCCCAAATTACCTCTGCTGTTAGGACAGTGGAAGCCTGAGAGTCATGCTCTTGGCTGATGTCAGTTCAGCAATATGGCACCTGCTGTTTGCAAATGCAAAACAGTAACTTGTAACTAACCACCATCTCTTCTTCCTCTACACTTTAAACCATAAATTGTTTCACATTAATTTGTTTTGTTTTTCTATCCATTTTGCACAGTGCATTTTGTTTTTAATAGAAACTTACATGCTTCATTGCTCATCATGGAAGTGAAATAATTTTTTTGCCAAATTGCTGTTCACCAAATGCAGTTTTTGGATCCCAAAGGCTACAGGGTTGAGATTTCAAATACAGTTGAATCTGGATTCCCAGCTTCAGGCCAGTGGCTGCCAGAGGCTGCACTGTGAGAGTTCAGTGACTTCAGGGGAAGAAGGAAATGGAAAAAAAATGGGTACTTATGGGTACTTATTTTAATGACTTGCATCTGCCATCTATGAAATTCCCCAATGAGCTGTCAAAAAATTACATAAAATTTTAAGCCAGAATATCCCTTATGATTTTTCACTTCTGGTTCACATAGATTAGTGAACTAGACTCAGCTGGCACAGGTAGTAGCCATGGCTTTACTTGCTCTTCTGCAATTGCTCTTTTTTTGTGTGCCCCTTTTGCATTTGCAAATACCAAACAAGACTGAGACTAAGTAAAGAAGAGTGATTTAAGTCCATTCCTCCATGAAAAACTTATTCCCTGGCCATCTGGCAACTCCATAGGTGGTAACTAAAGATGTAATGGTGATAGATGAGGTTGCATTTGTGAACTTTATGAGCCATGGTAATAAGAATCTCTAAGTGTTCTGCCAAGTAACAATGGCACAAAGGCTCCATTAATCTTGTCTACACCAGCACCACAGTTATACACAGATGTTTGCCTGTCGTACTCTAGGAAGGTGGTGTGAGCTGGGACACCATGTGTTTTGCTAGGCCATCTGACAATGAATAGTGGCAGTTATCCACAGGAAAAAAAAAAAAAAAAAA
>VXBS01005135.1:93403-135713 GCA_013400255.1 Sitta europaea | reverse complement strand
AAAAAAACAAAAAACAAAACAAAACAAAACAAACCCAAAAAAAACCCCCCAAAAAAACGTGGAATGGTGGAATAACATCTCCATAATAAAATGGTGGAATAACATCTCTTTTGGTTGCTGAAGCATAACTGTTGGGGAGTCTGGATAGGTTATGTCTGTGTCATCAGTACTGCCAAAGCAGCTGAGAGGTTCACTTGGGCAAAGCCTGATATGATTGCACACATCACTACTAAAAGGTGTGGATCAGGAATAGGGTAGGTTACTGTCCAAATGATTTTTCAGTCCTCGAACTGACTATTGGCAGGGGTATTGGTAGCTGAGGCTGTGATCTTCCAAATGGACCATTTAAGCTGTCATCTTATTGCTATACCAGTTCTTTTCCATTTTCTTATGCACAGAACACAATTCTTATCCTACAGTTTTTCTTCTGCTTTTTTTACTTCTGCTTAGAGTTTCCTCTAAAAGCAAGGCAGCATATCTGTGATGCCCACTCACAGAATGTACTCTACTTTATTGCCAACCCATTGGCTCCTACTTGGAACAGTCAGGTACCCATGCTGTTTACAGTCTCAGTTTTCCACAATTTGGTGATCATTTATCCAGCACACATTATAATCAAACCAAAGCTTTGTTCTTATCACACATTTTGTAACCTTGTCTAGTACCAAATATAACACCTTCCACCTTTCTACAGTTTTCTTTTGGGTTGCTTCTGGTTTCAGTTTCAGTTCTTGAATGTCTAATTACTTTAATAAATATTCAGTATATTTATGGCTTTGCTTTTGAGGTAGAACTGAACTTGTTTTATAGCTTTGCTCTTAAGGTAGAAGAGAGATTTAAATTTAACTTTGTTTTCTGGTATTTCTGTAATAGGTTTTCTTTTCTATCCAGATTTAATAGGATTCAAAAAAGTTAAAAGAATCATAGTTTATATGTATGTGTTTTTCAGGTCTCAAAATACTCATTTAACTTTGAGTTGTTCTGAATGTATTAAAGCTCATTTTAAAACTTAATTGTTCATTAACAAAGCTATTCATTTTTCTTCCTAACAATCTTATGAAGGTGGATCTTCTGAATTTTTTTATTAGGTCAGATATTGCCAGGTAACTAATTCCTCAGCAAATATGAATTATCTCTTCTGTTTCTGTTATTATTCTTGTAATATCAAGAGACTTTATTATATTGCATAATCATTTTTAATATTCTTAGAATTATGGAGTGGATTGGGTTGAAAGACACAATGAAAGTCATGTAGTTCCAACCACCCTATCACAGGGAGGGATGCTACCACTAGATGAGGTTGCTCAGGGCTCCATCCAACTTGGCTTTGAACACTTACAGGGATGGAGCATCCACAACTTCCCTGAGGAACCTGTTTTAGACCCTCATCATCCTCACAATAAAGAATTTCTTCCAATCTAAACCTGACCTCTTTCATTCAAGGGCATTCTACCCTGTCCCATCACTATCTGCCCGCCTATCTTTTTTTCTTCTCTAGGCTGAATAAACCCAGGTCTCTCAGCCTGTCTTCATAAGAGGTGCTCCATTCTGTTCATCTTTGTGTCTCTCCTCAGACTTGCTCCAACAGTTCCATGTCTTTCCTGTTCTGGGGCCCCAGAGCTGGATGCAGCACTGCAGGTGGGCTCTGACCAGTGTGAAGTACAGGGGCAGAATCCCACTGGGCTTTGGATGCAGCCAAGGTGGCGACTGGCATCCTGGGCTGTGAGTGCACACTGTGGGCTCGTGTCCAGCTTTTCATCCGTGAGAGGCCCCAAGTCCTTCTCAGACCACTTCTCAACTTTCTCAACCCTTCATTCCCAACTGGTACTGAATGGCATGAAATTCATACAGGCCCACTTCTTGAACTTTTACATGTTCCTCTGGATGGCCCCAGCCTTCTATTCTTCATTCTCACCACTTGGCTTCGTTTCATCTGCAAACCTGTCAAGGATGCACTTGATCCTGTTGTCTGTGTCATTGACGAAGTCATTAAACAATACTGGTCCCTATTTAGACCCCTGAGGGACACCACTCATCACTGACCTCCATCTGATCAAAAGCATTCATTACCCTTCAGTTTTTCCTCTGTATAGCTGGTTGAATGACTCTTCTGGAACTGGGACTACCCCAAATCAGTATATGGTGATGGAGCTGCAGGAAATCTTTGTCTAAATTATTCAAAAGTTTTCCAGAATAAATTTTAAAAGTACCTGCACATCTCACAAGCGTGGGTAAATCTTAGCTGTATATGAGATACATAATTACTTTAGAGAATTTAAAGAAAATACTAGTAAGTATGGATAACATTTTTTTCTGCTGAGGAAGTATTTAATATTTCAAAGTCTTGGCTATGTAGCATCATGGATTATCAGAGAGAAAATTTTCAAGACTTACCTTCATTAACAGTTCTAAATGCTGCTGGTCATAAGGCCATGATAAATAATGATACCATTATTTTCTACAGCAGTGAAGTTATGTACAATGTTTATAAAAAAACACAAAAAGACAAAATGAGGTGAACAAAATGTTTTCTTCTTGTTGCAGGCCTCGGGACTGTAGTTTTAAGTTGTATTTTTTCCACCCAAAATGATGCAGATCAAAAAGGACCCAGAACTTGTCTCTAGCTTAAAATATTTCACATCATTAAGTGTTATACTAGGTCACTAAAAGATGAAATGTTTCCACCATTCTCCTTTACCCTGTAACCTCATAAGGCACATGGACACACAATATTTTGGATATATTCTAGTGAAGTAGTATTGAAGTATATACTAACCAAGAGCAGATTTGGCTTATTTATTTTAAAATTCACAGTACACATTGCTTTGTACACTTTAAGGTTAAACCTGTTTGGGAGTCGTTTTCCATCTTTAAAAAATCTAGTTGCAGTTGTGCTGTGCCTGACTTGGGGAGGATACTCATGCACAGTTCACTCATATCTAACAGCATCTGTCCGTGGAGCTGTGCAAGGCTGTGTGAAAACTCCACTCTTCTTATTGATTCCTAGCAAACCCAGCAGGATAATTGTATGTATGTTCATTGTCTTTGAGGGTAGTACTGAGCTGATAATTGTTGTATTTATATTTTCCCTAAATAGCAAATTCTGACTTTAGGGCATATTATTAAGTCTGAGGAAATTTAAATGAGGATGTTAAAAATTTGGTATAAGTGAGCTATGAGACCCTCAGGACCTTCACAGTATGCTCTCAGAAAACTAATCCTATACAGCATTAAATTGCTCTGCCACCCTTGAGGACTTGCATGCTTTTTATTTCAGATTAGCTAATTCCCCTCCATTGTTTGAACGTATATACTTACAGCGGTACTGTGATTTAGCATGCCTCTCTCATTAACAAAAATGAGCACATTTTTACTTCATTCTCCAAAAAAAATCAGCATCTGTGTTAAAATATTTAAATGTATTTTATTACATTTTTAATCTAAAACAAATTTGATGCATATGAGTGACTGTCTCCTTTTTCATTTTTTCTTCAGAATATGGAATCTTTCTAAGCTTTCTTTGCATGACATAATATTTTCAAAGATTGTTTTTTTAAAGACGAAATGTATAGCATTGACCTGAGAGCAGCACTTGAAGATTTAGTTTATTTGCTTTTTTTCCCCATCATTAATTTAATTTTTAAAAGTCAGAATTATTTTTAAAGTATTTTGATATTTACATATGAATGTTAATATGATGAAAACAAATTTTGAATGTTAATGTGATAAGTTATTCTGATGATGACTACAGTACTACAAAGAAGAAAGCATGTGCATTCCAACCACAATTTTTAACTGTTTTCAAGGTGTAGATAATTTTCCAAAAATTTTCTGTAATATTTGAGCTGAAAAAGTATTGTACATGACATCAAGGGGCCATCTTCTTTGGCAGTTATGTACTGACACACAAACAGGGATATATGCAATATATACTACGTTTAAGTAGAGATGTTACTTGTTACTTTGGATCTACACTGTGAGTAAAACTAAAAATCTGAGCCCCCTCTGTGATTTCAGGTAATTTAGAGTATTCCTAGCTTAAGCATACTGATGTTAATGTTTTATCAAGCAGAAGTTGTAGTTCATTCACAGGAAGGCTGGAATTCAGTCATGCCTCTCTCTGTCCCTATAAATTCTGTACAATGAATGTCCCAAATATGTATGACTTTAGGAAAAAAAAACACTTATCACTGTCCTTTATCATATCTGGAAGTAATGTCTTATATGTCATTTGGATATTCACCAAGACATATTCAGAACATTTAAATTTATTTTTTTACTCATCTTCTAAAAATATATTTATTTTGGTAGCAATGGAGGACTGTGTTTGCTTCTGTGTTTGCTTTTAGGAATGCAATTGCAACATTTTAATTTTAAACACATTAGAAACATTATAGTATCTGATGTCCTTTTGTTGATTGGCTAGCAGAGGTTATAGATTTTAGCACACAGTTTCTGCCATTACACAGAGCTGATTGTATAACTTTCATACATTATTTGAGTACAGAGAAACATACTAGAAACATTTCCCCTTGAACTTGGAAGGCACTCTGCTTTCTTGCTCTAAAATTTCAAATTTTGCCCTCCCTCTATTCATGATGAGCATGAAAGTCAACATATTTCTTTATTTTTTGCCCAGATACATGTCTTCAGGTTACCCAAACACTGTATGGATACATAAGGATGGGGTCACCAGATGTCTCATGAGTTAGGAAGTCCCAGAGGAAATATTCTTGTGGTGGGACTCAGAATTATCACTCTTCACTAGAATTAGGACACAAAGATCACATTTGTATAAATAAAACAGCATCATTAAATGTTCGGTTAGCATAGTTATTTAATTTGTATTTATTTTTAAAGTACAACCCTTCTACAGGTTATCACACAGGTTATCTTCATTGAACAAGCTATTTACTGATATCAATTGCAATAGCTGAAATAAATGTAGAGTTTTTGTGACCTTCAGTTAATAAGAAATTTCTGTTTGTTTTAATATCTTTCTCTTGGGATTGACATCTCTTTTATGGTCTTTTTATTCCTCCAGTCTTGTGAAAAACTACTGCCAGTATCCCAATTTCCCCTTGTTTAGAGACACAGAGTGGTAATCTATGCATCCCTTCCCATTCAGTGCACAGAGTCTGCCTGACATTATGAAGCTGTTTCAGAGTAAATCTTTTTAACAAAGGTGTGTGCACATCCAGCTTTATTGACAAGGACTCTAAGAACCCTCATCCATTATTATGGGTGTGATGGAGAAGTGTCAAGTTTGAAAGAACACTTTGACCAAGCAGTTTGTATTCTGAAGAGGGTTGTCAAAATGAGAAGTAGCTCTTCTGCCTGCCTTCAGTGAAGAGGCTTGGAAATTAGAAGTCCCCACATGACACAAAGGAAGGAAAAAGAGATTCCCATCAGAACATCACAAAAAGGAGATGTAAGAAGCTACGCCAGTTTGTGACCTCCCTGCATCACAGTGCTGATGTTCAACTCCTCATCTGGTTGTTCCTCTACTGTATGTATCATCATTCCTTCCCTTGTGGGAGTCTTCTAGCTGTCTTGGCTGTATGTGATCCAAAGCTTACTTCTGCTCATCATCACTGCCTAATTTTGGTTCAGATTTCTAAGGAAATATTCAAGCGATACACTTCATTTTGAATCTGTATTGCATATAGATAGGTTAGGGGCATGCAAGATGAAGTTGAGACTGATATTAGAGCTAAAGCTTGCAACCAGGGTAGAAAGCTAGCAGCACAACTTTTTAAGAGGAAAAATATTAAAATGAAAAGTTATACAAGCATAAAGAATAGAAAAAGGCACATGGAAGACAGAAACTTAAGAATCATCCCACTACAGGAAAGAGCAAAGGAAAATGCATTGCCCTCTTAGAGACAACTGCTGAACAACCATGTTATTTTAGCAGGGATTAAGTTAGGTTCATGGGTCCCTTAATACTACCACCAAATGTTTTTATTTCACATCAGTTCTCAAACAGGATTCATGGAGAATACAGGGAACTATAGACAGGAAAGGTAAAACTTTTATCTCCCTTGAATAAATAAAAATAAATATAATAAAAAATAGAAATAGAGGATCAATGGATAAATATTTTATAATGGGCAATTTTCAGCCCAAGTCTTAAGAAACAGAGACAATTGCAAACAGTTCACTTGGATATCTAACAGATATTTAGAAAACTTGCTCACCAAAAGCTTTTAAAGGAATGGAAGTGCTGTTA
Organism: Sitta europaea; assembly: GCA_013400255.1. Classification (NCBI taxonomy): domain Eukaryota; kingdom Metazoa; phylum Chordata; class Aves; order Passeriformes; family Sittidae; genus Sitta; species Sitta europaea. The sequence goes on along the minus strand of VXBS01005135.1, from coordinate 129,481 downwards.
AATGAGAAGGAAGGTCTGCTCTGTGCTGGTAATTCATTCAGAAATTAAATGTGGGAATAAAATAAATAAGTTTCCTCAATGCAGGGGAAGGGTCCCAGAGGAATCTGTGAGACATTTTGCTATTTAACATTCTAATATAGGGGAATGAGTCTGCCATTAACAAAGTTGACATCAAGTTGAGTAGGAGTGTAGATCTGCTGGAGGGAAGAGAGGTTCTCTGCAGAGGGACCTGGACAGACCGGATCAATGGGCCAAGACACACAGCATGGGTCCAGAGTTGGGTACAGAGTAGCTGGAAAGTGACCAAGAGGAAAAGGACCTGGGTGTGCTGGTCAACAGCAACTGAACATGAGCCAGAAGGTGCCCAGGTGGTCACAGAATCAATCACAGAATCACTAGGTTGGAAGACACCTTTAAGATCATTGAGAACACATATCCTAACATCTCAACTAAGCCATGGCACTGAGTGCCACATCCAGTCTTTTTTAAACACATCCAGGGATGGTGACCCCACCACCTCCCTGTCCAGACAATTCTAGTACTTTATCATTCTTTCTGTAAAATATTGTTCCTAACATCCAGCCTATATTTCCCTTGGCATCGCTTGAGACTGTGCCCTCTGGTTCTGTCAGTGGCTGCCTGGAGAAAGAGACCAACCCCACCTGGCTACAGCCACCTCTCAGGGAGTTGTGAAGACTGATAAGGTCACCCCTGAGTCTCCTTTCCTCCAGGCAGAACAACCCCAGCTCCCGCAGTCGTTCCTCACAGGGTTTGTGTTCCCAGCCCCTCCCCAGCCTTGCTGCCTCCTCTGGATGCACTCCAGCGTCTCCACGTCCTTCCCAAACTGAGGGACCAGAGCTGGACACAGCACTGGAGGTGTGTCCTCAACAGTGCTGAAGTCCCCACACCATTCCTGAGATGACCAATGACATTCTGGCCTGTATCAGGAACAGTGTGGCCAGCAGGAGCAGGGAGGTCATTCTTGCCAGTACTCGGCACTGGTGAGGCCACACCTGGAGTGCTGCGTCCAGCTCTGGGCTCGTCAGTTCCAGAAGGACATTGAGGGACTGGCAAAAGTCAAGAGAAGGGCAACAAAGCTGGTGAAGGGTCTGAATCACAAGTCCTCTTAGGGGTGGCTGAGAGAGCTGAGGCTGTTTTAGCCTGGAGTGAAGGAGGATCAGGGGAGACCTTATCACTCTCCACAACCGCCTGAAAGGAGGGCATAGCCACCTGAGTGTTGAGCTCTTCTCCCAGGCAACAAGCAATAGAACAAGAGGAGATTGTCTCAAGTGGCAGGGGAGGTTTAGGTTGGATATTAGTAAAGCTTTTATTCACAGAAAAAATTATTAGACTTTGGAATGTGGTTCCCAGTGAGCTGGTAGAGTCAGCATCCCTGGAACTGCTAAAGAAAAGAATGGACGTGGCACTCAGTGCCATGGTCTGCTTGACCTGGTGGTGTTTGGTCTCAGGTTGAACCCAATGATCTCAGAGGCCTTTTTCATTGATTCTGTGATTCTGTCAGTCATAAAGGACATTGAACAAGGGTTAAATGAGCACCAGGTCAGAGGTAACATTACGTAATTTGTGACAGTAAACCCACTATATCTACATCAGTATTTTCACACTACTTAACTTTTCACCTATGCAATTGGCTATAGTCTCAAAAAAAACTCTTGATTATGATATGATTTAAAGCCAGGGTTTTTCGCATAAATACAAGTTTTGAACTAATAGTGATCTTTTCTTGAAACTGTAGCTTAAATTGAAAAAATATTAATTGGTTTATATTTCTTATTTTCACAAAAACGTTCTTCATGTCTTCTGTAGATTACTTGCAAATATATTAACACTAATGAAATGCTACATCTGACTAAATAAATAAATAAACAAACCCAATTTCATTTGACATCACAGCAGATGTTCCATTTAGTTAAAAAATAAGCTTTGACAGGATAGTTAATAGTGACATTGCTAGGACCTGAGATACTGGAAACACAAAGTCAAAAACTTGTCTCTACTTAGAGATATTTGTGAAATTTTCAAGATCTTACCTCAATAAATAGCTGAAGTTGTTCTTAGTGATACAAGTAGGAATGTACTGAAGCTCCCCTTTTTCAGAAAATCAAAGAGAAGCTAGCAAATGAACAAAAGTGAAAAATATTTCCAAATAAATTTAAAAATAATTCAAAGCAGATAAAATAAACTTTAAGGTGAAATTTATGCAATAAATTAATTCCCTTAAAGGAAGAGGAGCCACACAGAGAGACCTTGACAAGTTAAGAGGCTAGGCAATCACCAGCCACAAGAAGTTCTAAAAGGGAAAGTGCTGGATTCTGCCCCTGGAATGGGCCAACCCTGGGTGTATGGACAGATTGGGGAATGAAAGGCTGGAGAGCAGCACCATGGAAAGGTACTTGGGCATCCTGGCTGATACCAAGTGGAACACGAGCCAGCAGTGCCCTGGCAGCCAGGAGGGCCAGCCCTGTCCTGGGGGCATCAGGGACAGCACGGCCAGCTGGGCAGGGGAGGGGATTGTCCTGATCTGCTCTGACCTGGGGCAGTTCTGGGTGCCACAATGCAAGAAGGACACTAAATTATTACAGAGTGCCCAAAGGAGAGACAAAAGGTGGTGGAGGGTCTTGAGGGGAAGCTGAGTGTGAGGAGTGGCTGAGGTCACTTGCTCTGCTCAGACTGGAGGAGACTGAGGGGAGACCTCACTGCAGATACAGCTTCATTGTGAAGGGGAAGAGAAGGGGCAGACACTGATCTTTGTGATGACCAGAGACAGGATACATGGGAATGGCCTGAAATTGTTCCAGGGTAGGTTTAGGTTGGATATTGGTTGGTTGGGTATTCTTTAATTCTTTGAATTTGTGATTTGTCTTTATTTCTAAAAAAACCACACCCTTTCGTTTTTACTATTTATTTGTCAAGTACGGTTCTGAAATTTTTATAGTATGCCTTACAAATTATGTTGACTTTAGATAGATATCTATCCTTGGAACTACTTGGAAAATATTTGCAGTTGGAGTTAGTTTTATAAAAATAAAACTTTCTAAATACTAATCAGAAAGTCTTATGTAAGAGAGTTTGACAGTCTTTGATTTAGCTTTAACATTTTACAAAAGGACAATATGCAGAATAAAATGAAATACTCTAGTGTGCTCCTTTTGGATGAGTTGCAGCTTCTCCTTTATCCCTGATGTAAGATCAAACTTTGAGTTAGATTTGTGTTTGAGAACTTTATTAACGGTGGAGCTTCTGGGAGAGAGGGTGTGGGGAGGTGGTGTTTGCCCACAGAAGTAATTTCAATTCTCTGAAAATGCATGTAATGTATCCTCCAAAAATATTTATGGTTGTGTCCCCTTCCTCTTATGAGTGAATGTTATAATGGTCTTACCTTGAATCTCTAAAGCTTAAAAAAGGCAACATGGAGTGTCATCAAAGGTCCACAATGGCATGAGATGAATGAATCTGTGAAATTGAGGCAAAACTTTGGTTTTGGTGCAAGGTTTGTTAAACAATTATTGATGTAATTTATTTGATGTTTCAATAACAAAATGGGGATCATAACATTGCAGTGTACTTAGATTACTGCCTGATTCACATTTGCCTGACACAAATGCTTATTATAAGATAAATCATTTCACGTTTTAATTCTCAGATTCTTATCATCAAGGGGAATATAAGGAACTCTATTAAAACAAATGAACTCTGAACAAATGTACTATGGCCACACATTCAATTTTTTTCTTAACATTGAAATCGCCAGTGACTTGAGGGCATTGCACTTGATTGTCACTCAGAAAATTTAATTTTCATGTTTGATAAATGTGATAATTCAGGAATTCTGAGTTCCAGTCCTGCTTTTCATACACTGTCATTGGGCACTTGCCTGTTTAAGTGACTAATTTTCTGTATGAAGGGAGTTATTGTAAATTTATATCTCTCATACACTCGAGTAATGTTGGCAAAGCACCTTGCAGATAAAATAAATTATTTAGTTAATTTTAATGTAATAAAATTAAATTTTAGATGGAATAACTTGTTCTCCAATAAGGACTTTTTACTGAATTAATCATTATGTTTGGCAACTGATTCTGCTAATGTGTCAGTGGGTCATCTAGTTCCCATTTTAACATTTTGGGAGTATTTTTTCAGATAGGAAATTTGATACTGGGTTTTCATTAGCGTAAATATAGAATTCGTTACTGCAAACAGGCTTTAAATCTAGAAATGTATGTATTGTATATTTTCATTAGTATAATATGATACAGTGAGCCATTTAACACCTGCTTAATCATCTTCATCTGAAGTTGTAAACAACACAGGGCTGAAACTGTGAAGGAAAAATGAGAAGAAGCAAATAAAGCAGTTGGATTGTATACTCAGCTAAAGTTGAAAGATGAAATTTGAGCTCCAGATGATGTAAATGGGATGCTCTTTAGTTTCTACAGTTACATTTATGTGCAACATGAAGAACAAGCTTATTGTTTTGGCTGTATTTTGCTTAGGTTCGGCAGGCTGTCATGCAGGACAGATGGGACCAGGAGCTGGGGGCCATAGGGACTACCCAAGGCATCAGGACAGGACCTTATAGAGCATGTTCCACCACCAGAGCAGGGCATAGGAAGAAGGATCACTGCCCTGCACCTGTTGGCTACACTTTTGCTGTTACCACAGAGGGCTTATTTGACTGCCTTTACTAGCTGCGTGACTGTCTCATGTTCAATCTGTAGCATGCTAGAATTTCCAAGTCCTGTTCTGCAGAGTTATTTCTGTCCAGCTGATCCCCAAACTTTGTGTGGATTTATCCCATCCAAGCTTCAGGACCTTCCATTTTTGTTTACTGAACTCCATAAAGCTCCTGTCAGCCCATTTCCACAATTTGTCAAGGTACTGAAGCTCTGCTTTTTCCAGAACAACCTCTTCACCAAACTAGTGTTACCTATCAACAGTGTTCATTATGCAGGCCATTATTAAAGTGTTAAACATTGCCAGTTCCATACTCAGCTCCTGAGAAAAACACTAGTAAGAAACTAAACCCTACCAGTCTGTCCTAGCGTGATTTTATGATGTTTGTATCCCCAATGGTCTGTTCAGTTTATGCTGGATATTAAGTTCTGCACCTTCCTGAGGTGCAGAAGAGCAAAGGGGGAGAGAAGCAGCACAGTTTGTTTGCAGAAGCTGCTCTCACTATCTGTATCCTTCTCACAGAATGTGTTTTCTGTGGTAGCCACAGCAGGAAACTTTTCTTTGCTTTTTCATTGGTTTTCCTTGTTAACTACGGAAAGGAAAGTTTTCCCAAGACTGTGGGGTTTTTTTCCTGGAACTGTTCAAACCTGCTCTGGACCAAAAACTCAGAAAACCACTATGAGCTCACGCCTGTGGCCTGCCAGGGCTTGGGGCACGGCATTTTCCAGCGCAGGGGGGACTGATAAGAGACTGAGTGAGCTGAGCTGCATCCCATGTCTCTGAATTTGACATCTCTTCAGAACAATAAGATGTTCTGATGCTTAATATTATTCATTTTCTCATATTTGTGGATACTTTGCTTGTTGAATAAACATGTTTTTTCCACTTTTCTCAAAGGAGATTTATGTCTTCTGAACCAGTTGGAGGAGGGGCAGGTTGAATTTGCTCTGTAGAGGAGGCCACTTCAAGAGTTTCCTCCCAAATTTGCCCTAAACCAGGACAACTTCATAAAACTGATTACAACCATGTGAACCCTGGGGTCCTGTTTTCCAGACAACTGGAATAGTCTACCTATCCTTCTGAAGCAGACCGACTATATCTGTAATAGGATAACTTGTTTGTATGTGCATGACAACAACACTCTGCTTGCAAGATCTACACATTCTTAACTATGAAATGGACTTGCCTTTGGAGACATCAGGACAACATGGTGACAGCATGGCAAGTATACACAGCTGTTTAGAAATCTGAATATTATACATTGGGTTTTGGGGGAAATAAATTCTAGGTTGCTCCTGACAAGTTCTTGCTAAGTCATATCCATTATGGAAAGATCTGTTTGGTCCAAATTAGCTTAGACATATCACAAATATTTCAGCATTTTATGAGGTTTTCCTCTATTTTAAGTTCTATTTTAAGAATTTACAAAATTGTGATCTGGGCAACTTTGGGCCTTTCAGCAGAAAAACTTCAAGCTTAGCAGTGTTAAGAACTGTATCAATGTAACCTGTTGATTATGAACCAGCAATGCACCATTGTGTCAATTAAGACCAACAGTGTTCTGAGCTGCATCAGAAGGAGCATTGCCAGAAGTTCAAAAGAAATTATCATCTCTGTCTCATCTCACTATTGATGAGGTCACATCTGGACTGCTGGTTACAGTTCTATCTTCCCAATATAAGAAAGATAGGGAATTTACTGGAGCAAGTCCAGGGAGGGGCTGCAAAAATGATTACGGTACTGAAGCACTTAACTTAGAACATTGAGAAAGCTTAATCATATTCAAAATGACATTTAGAATAACATTAAGAACACCCTCAAACATGTCATGAAGCCATAAAGTCAGGACAAGCACTTGTTTTGTATTATTAATGGGGTTCTCCAGGTTAAACTAATCATATTCATGTACTGTATTACACTATCCAAAGTTCTCAAATTACCCACAAGTAATTTAATATACTTGAATCATATGTCTACAAGCACTGCCAAAATCCATTTGCATTCTTTTCATTGAATAGGAGGTTATGAAGGGCAATATGGTAGAAATATACTTTAAAATAAAATCTTCCTTTGGAATGTCAAGTAGATATATACCACAGACAACATATTGGCTCTGTGTTTTAAAATATGGATTCAAGAATATGGTCCTGCAGTAGGGTAAAAGTACTTAGATCACTGATGAAAGACTTTGTGTCAAAAGGCTTTTACAAACCTTATGGGCACTGACCCACAGTGACAGCAGCTATCATCAGTTTTGCTTTATCTTGTAGGATGTAACAGAAGAGACTCTTCCTCTGAGAAAAACTTTCTCACTCCTTTATAGCATATCAAGAGAATATATTAGTCATTGTCAGCACTCAGGCATTGAGACTGTGTATTTGGCAATATTTCATGAAGTACCAGACATCCACCTATGGAAAAAGAGTTCATGATAAAAATTTCCTTTAGATGAAAAATATTTTAATAACTATACAATTATATATACACATATATTCTAAAGCTTTGTTGCCATTAGACCTACCAAGAAAAAAAATAAAAAAACTGAGAATTGTTCAGGTTGGAAAGGAACACTTAAGATCATCTGGCTCACAGTCCCACAGGTCAAGGCATATATAATTGTGACAACCACCGTAATCTCATCTTTTTCCTTGGTTCTGCAGAAATACAGCTCTTGACACAAATTTCTTCATTTCTTTTACTATGTTTGTCTAGTCCACCAGTATTATCAGCTCATAATCCTCATGATTCTGTCTCAGGACATGATATTTAAGCCTCTGCTTAAATCATGCATTTTCATTAAAGGAAATATTTTAATCCATACCTTAATAAAAAGGTCTTATACAAGGAACACAGAAGAACAGCAGCATTTTTTATTATCTGCAGTGTAGCTTGTCTTGAAGTGGGACTCATGCTGGAGGGAAATGCATAAAATCAGGTGACTTTGAGTGTAATTCTAATAACAAAGTCTAAATGTCTGCATTTTAGATAGCCATTCAAGGTCTCTATGATTTTACCATATGCCAACACTTCTCTGGACAGAAACCACACAGCAATAGTTAAGAATTTTTTCCCAGTAAGTATTTTGAACATGTCAGCAATTGCTATGATGAAAAAACATGTTTATGTATGTAAACATGAGCAGAGCTGTGTCAGTTAGACACAGAGAAAAGGACAAGTTCTTACTCTGCTTTATTTGCTGGTGAACACACTCAGATAATTTAAAATTGTTCATGTGGTGTCTGTAATATAGAAACACTACGATTTCAGGGAAGACTTTCCTTGGCTTTCTTTTTCATTAAGTGCATAAGTAATTGCTAGTTTTATGTTTCTGACAATAAGAACAAAAAGGATCTGAAAGCAGGTATGTTTGAAAGCATTAACAAAAAAGGGACAGATCTTGTCTTTATTAGAAACTGTTTATACTATATCAGCTCTCAATAATTTTCATAACATTAGAAAAAACCCAAGGGACTTGATTGCACTTCCTAGATGTTCACAAAGGAGAATTATATACCATTTTCATGATATTTAACAGACCCAGAGTAACAAGCATATGAGTTTTAAATCTGCTAAACTGTGTGAAGTTACGACTTCTGTCAGACTGGTTAGGATTTTATGGATGTTTAAAAATCCCTTGCATTGAAAACTAAAGTACATTAGAGTACTTTAGCATTACAAAAAATGTTTAAAATCTTATGTTCTAGAAAATAAATGGTTTCAGAAGGCCTGGATTTTAATTTTTAGTTCTGAGTTCAATGAATAATACCTTTTTGCTCCTTACCCTTGCCCCTTTGACCAATCAGTGCAGGTTAAGGTTCATTCTACTCGGGTCACATTATCACAATAAGTCAAGAACTGTTTCCACACTGAAATCTCAACAAGGCTTTCCAATACCTTTGCTAAGGATTCACACAGTACTGCCCATGGTAAAGCATAACTAGGGCTTAGAGAGAGCAGCAGGGACCTTACAAAGGATCTGAAGGAGAGGGCATGTCACATGATCTACTTGGAAGTAGCAGAGGGATTTTAAAGAATTAATACGGATGTGGCATTAATATTAAAGTGATAAAGAAGCCATTGTAAGCAATTCTGAATAAGAGCTGAATGAACTGGAAAGAGCATTGGAAAGAGCCTTGATAATACTGGTCATAACTAAAACCAATGAATAAAACAAAATACTAAATAGTTTTTTTTTCAGCATTTACTGGCATGTCAAATCTAAATATACTGTGGATTTGAAGTTTGTTTGTTTGGTTTTTTTTTTAAAGTATATGAAGTCTTCTCAGAATAAATCCTCCAACAGAAAGATATGCCCATTTAGCCAACCACAAACAGCTGGGCAAGGCCAAGAATGCCACAGGATTCTGGTCAACTATAATGGTAACTGCACTGATGGAAAGAGCTTCCTGTAAGGTATTTGTGACAAAGTCCTATATATTATTTGGAATAAAGATTAGCAGTCCTTGAAAATAATCATGCTGCTGATAAAAGCCATTAACGGAATTCTTATGAGCCTGAAGCTAAATCTTGCAGAATGAGAGAGTGTTTAAGCATTTATATGCAATGCTCAGAAGGAAGAATTAAGCTGTTATTGGAAATTTTGGGTTGAGAGATTAAGTTTGGAGCTCCTGCTCAGATACTGGTATTTCTAATGTATGTAGAGCTGATAAGTTTTTTAACACACAAGTCTGAACTTAATGGTTGCATGAAATTAATTTAATGCAACCAATAATCACAAAATAATTGCAATTGCAATAAATAATAATGAGGTTTATTTTAGATGTATGATGGAAATTAGTGTTTCAAACAAAGTAGTTGGAGAAAATTTTTTTTTAAAAAAGGAAAATTCATCTCATGACACTGTCTCATTCATGTATATATATGTATGTCATATATATATTATATATATAAAATCTATAACACATATTTTCACAGGCATGTTTAATGAAATATGAATAACAAAAAATCCTGTTAATAACTGCTTGAGGTCTATTACTGAGAAGAGTTAACATAGTATTTAGTAAAGTTTTTTGGGTTATCCTTTTGGATTGGATTTTACAAAGCAGAATTACAATTTTCCTATCACATGTGAATTAATTAAGTAGACTCAAGGCCACTAAAGAACAAGTAGTAGACAGCAAGGAAAATGTATCATAGACACTTGAGACAAACATTTACTGTAGTATGATCTGGACAATTTACATAACAGAATCATATAGGAGTTGTTTGAGAAAATTACTGTTATTCTTTCTTTTTTTTCCCACAGTTTTTAATTCTGAAAAAAAAAAAGAATTAAAAAATTCAGGCCTTGAAAAAGTAATGTTGTTTCTCAGTGCTAAAGAAAAGTTGTCAAGGTCAACCAGGTAGTTCAAGGTAACATTAGCCTGGTTTGAGTTTCAAGAAAAAAAAAAATAGAAAAAATGCTAGGAGATTTTTTCATAGAGAATTAAAGGATTAAATCATAGTTAATGTCAATTAACAAAAATAGGTCTTATTAAACAAACTAGATTCCCTTCTTTTAAATTGGAAATATATTTTATAATGGTAACTGCACTGATGGAAACAGCTTCCTGTAAGGTTGTTGTGACAGAGTCCTATATATATTATTTGGAATAAAGATTAGCAGTACTTGAAAATAATCATGCAAACATGAAGTGGAATATAAACCAGATGACATATCATGATAGATGAAACACAATTTCTTATGTGAATTTCTACTGACAAACCATAGGCATGGTAACTTCCAGCATTGTTCAATGTTTGATCAATGAATCGGAAGTAAACACAAAATCACCGCCAGCAAAATGTGCAGATGAAAAGACTGAATGAATGACAAATGATGAGGAGATATGAGTCTTGGAGCACTGAGGCAATTCTAACAAAAAAGAAGTTAATAATCAAATTCTGGATCAGAACTGTGCAAAAGGGGAGAATTGGCTGTCTGAACTGTAGAGTGATACACAAGATATAAGAAAAGTTGTTTTTGGGTTTGTTTTGGGTTTTTTATCCTGCATATGTCATCAGAACCCTGAAACACTGCCTGCACTGTTCTTGTCACAATTGTGAGAAAATATTAAAGTTTTAGAAATATTGAAAGGGATAAATTATATACCAGAAAATCCCACAAGGTTTGTAGGAAATGCTGCAGAAGAATTCAGAACACTCTATTTGTCTTAGTGGAGGTAAGACTGGAAGATGGCTGGGTTACAGAGACTCAATGTCTTCACAGAGGGAGTATACGAGTATTGATGGAGTCCTGAATTCCAGAGAGGCATACCATAAATCAGTAGGTGAATATTAAAGAAGGCCTTATTTAAACTAGAAATCGTATACGTCCGTCTATAAAGGGAGGACAATCCTTTTAAAAGTGTAGTCATGAGTTTCTTACTGTCTTTATGCATATCTTCATGTCAAACCAGCTCTCAGGTATTGCCAAAAGAAGTCAATATGGAGGATGAAGCAGGCTGGAACAGGCAAAATATTAGACTAAATAAAATACCATCCTTTGAGACAATACCTGTCTCAAAAATCTGTGAATTTCTCACAAAAATGCACACCAATAGCTGCAGATTCTAATGATGAAACTATTTATGCATGTATGTATTTAATTTAGAGGCATTTTTTCCTACCTGTATTTGGTGGCTGCATAGCACATTTTAATAATTCCTTCTCATATTCCATCTCATTACTTCATTCTCTGCCTGCTTCTGAGGTCAGATACTCTAAAAGCAGCCTCTACAAATTAAATTCCTCTGATTTGTACAGAAATGTATGAACAAAAAACCTGTGGCATTTATCCCAGACTGAAACATCAGCCAAGCTGTGCAGAACAGGAGAAGTAATTGCCTTTTTTTACTAAGATGTCAAACCTTTTAAAACAACAAACACATGGAGGAGGTCTATTCATTTTTCCATACAGAGTACATTAGCACAGATAGTTTCCATTAATACCAACAAAATAAGCATGTAAGCTTTTGACATGCTGTAGTTATAGGATTATAAAGATCTCTGATGGTTTTGCCTTCAATGACAGATTTTTCTTTTAGAATTTTTATTGTCGGTGCACGTAGGGGACTTTGGATGTAGCTGTTAAGCACAGCAGATCCCTTTACCTCATTCTAAATGATTTGGTTGGGGAATTAGCACACACCTCATACTGGTGGCTAATGTAGTTGAAATATTGACACACCTTTTGCATTTAGAAGGAGGAATATACTCCCCATTCTATCCTACTTTTAAAAGAATGCATTATAATTTGTTAATTTTCTTTTCATATTTTCTATCCAGAGATCAATGACATCTGTCAGGGGTGGCCTGTTACCCCTTTGCTAGAACAAACTCACTTCCCCATTGAGGTTTTATGATTTTTATTTGTTTTATGATTTTTATTTGTTAAACTTCTTCAGTGTTAACTAACAGCACAACTCCACTGTTAATCAGTGAGGCAATTTAGGTAGCTGCTCCAAATAGGACTACCAGTGCCTCTCCGTCAACCTTTTTACCTTATTTTGAGGTATGCTAATAGAAATAAATGAATTTCCTTTCTGGTCATTATCAGACAAGAATATCTACTTTAAAAAAAAAAAAAAAAAGAGCCAAACTTAATCTGCTCGACAGATTTGTTGGCAAGATANTTTTTCCCTTCATCCTGTAGTGAGTTAATGTCTTTGGACTGGAAAAGTTAAGCTTACAGGGTTTTCTACAGTCTCTGAAGAAAAATGGGTGTGATTTATTCATAGTATGTCTCCAACTTCAGTGCAAATAATCATCTTGGGAAAATCCTGTTGGGAAGGCTGAATGGACTCAACCTCTCTCAGTGCAAACTAGCTCTGTGAAGTTCTTTCCTTTCTTCGCCCTGGATGGAAGACAGTTATCCCAGCTAAGAATTTAGTCATCTTATCTGCTTTATAAAAGTATAGCCTAGCTAAGCTTTCAATTCCTCTGTTGGACGTTAAAAATACATAGAATCAATCTGGTCTCAAGCACACCAAAACAGTAAATGACGGACACTTGAGGGTTACTTTTTTCCCATATGTTTCAACACTTTATGAATTTTAAAGCAATTTGCTCATTAATAATAATTAAATATACTGTACCTATGCAAATATCTAAATAAGTAGAATAGCTGAAATTCAATAAATGCGTATTTTTTGTTAGAGAAGCAACACACATATTTTAGGCTAAATGTCACTAACAGTTCTGTTTATATCTCATTTTATAGTTGAATGTCACGTTAAAAATAAAGACAGGGGCTCTCCTGGACAGGGCTCAGCTAACAGGCTCTCTTGTCTTAACATTTCAACATTATTACTATAACATAACGTGTTTGTATATGTGTCAGCTGTCATAGTTTAAAGAAATAAAAATACTTACCAAAACAAAATGTTTACAGGCAGATGGTGATGACAATGATGAAGCCAAGAAAATTGAAATTGGTATGTTTGAATGAATATACACAGTACTTCTTTCCAAGGGGTCTTGTAAAGTTAATTAACAGTTATATGCCCTGCTGGTTTTTTTAGTTTCTTCCTGGTTTTTTTGCATCTTCTACCATTGAATGTGACAATTTATACCTAGAAGAGCAAACAAAGAATATTGTCTCAATATAGCAAACATTCTTTTCCTAAGTACATAAAGGCATTTAGAATCTGCTTTCTCTATTTTGTTGTTAGCATGTTCTCTGTGTTAGGAAAGAACATAAACACTTCACTGAGCCCATCTCAGATACTACAACCAAGATTAGTGCACTCTGCTGTATTTCCACTGGAGCTGATCCTTGTCTTGAGCCTTACTGAAATATATTCTTGACTTACACAATTTAGTTTTAAGTGTAATTAAAAGAGATACAGTTCCAGCATGTTAGTTGTTAATTAATATTTTATATCAATAATTTTTTATTTCAGAAGAATGGGAATATATTAAATATTGACTAAAGCAGACATTAATAATGAATACTTTTTTCTGCTGAGGAAAATACTTTATAATAAAAAATGTAATATGACACATTATCATCTGTGAGAACTGTGCCTATTAAGAATCAATTTACAGCTTCTCTTGAGCAAGTGTAGTGTCCACGAAGTGCCTGTGTGAGAACAGGAGGAGAGGGAGGATTAAGAAGATGGTAATTTTATTTTTCACCATTCCACCTCTATATTTGTTTCTAAAATACCAAGAGTGAGTGTCTGACGAAATAAAATGTCCTTTTGAACTCTACTGAAGACTGGAATTCCAGTCACTCTTGTCCTGGTTCTGGCTGTTTCTACTTTTTGCTGCTTGAACATTGTTCCATTTCTCTTTTCCATTTTAGATTCTCTGCCTTTTGTTCTTGCTGCTGGGTGTGGAAGACTTTGTATAAAAGTCTATGTATAAAGAAGGAAAAAAGGGTGGTAAAGATGATATTTCCTTCAACTTTGACTTGTTTAAAAACATGGATTTGCTTTGTGACATTGTCATCAAACTTTAATTCTGACATTGTTTCTAGGTCAACATGGGCATATGGAAATGTTTCACCAAGAGAAAATAAAAGATTGTGGAATTTTTTTTCTCGCAGAGCTGATCCAGTATAAACTGGTATGCATAGGGAAATGTGCTTGATCAGCAGTCATACTCTACTGAAGTGAATACCAGCTTCTAACAGTCTTTGATCAGAGAAAACCTTGTTTTTTCCTCCCAGCAGAATACTCTTCACCATTGCTGTATTTCATAATCAAAACAGCTTAGTGATCAAAGTGAGCCATTTTCACTTCTGACACAAAGGTTTTTACCATTTTTACATGTAAGGCAGTTATTGTTGAACACATTTTTTCCTTCTGAAAGAGTACTTTCAGCAGAAAGGAAGGGGTTATTTTTTGTCAAATGCATTTTCTAGGGGCAGTACTAGCATGTCAATCACTTTTTGCTGGATATAGGCCGAAAGCATGCAGTTTGCGTAACCAAAAATAGCTGTGTTCCAAGAACCATATTTCCCATTAAATTCACTTTGCTTGACACCTTCACTGCCAGATGGAAATACTGCTAAATATTTTTATGTAACATGTTGCTTTTTTATTACAAATGCTAAGATTTCAATTCTTCCATCCTAATTTTCTGTTTCCATTTCCTTGATAGTAGACATTAAACTGCAACCTTTGTAAAGTTGACATCCACTCTGACTGCTTAATAAAAGCTTGTAATGCTATCACAAAAATGCAACAAAGATAAAACTTGAATTGAAATTAATCACTCAAGGTGGATGAACTAGATGAGTTGCAGTAAGATTTGATTAAAGATAAGATGATAATTTAATGGAAAAGAAAGAGTGGACTGCATGTCAGGAAATGTATATGTAAACTAGAACATAAAACTAGAGTTTATTCTCAAGTGAAAAGTTTCAAGAATCATTGCATGACTAAATTAAAGTAAATTATGCAAAGCACAGACTGTAGGGAACAATTTTGCAAATGAATTTTTATCTCTAATTTCCCAGGCTAAGAATATCCATGATACCAGCAAATCCTGTGTGGGGAAAGTGACGATTCCTCTATGTTCTTTTAATGGATCATTATTTTTATCATTCCCTGGAGGGCACTTAACAAACAAGGGATTCTATCTTGAAACCATCAAAGGATATTTTTACTGCATAGGATATCTGTCCACAATGGACCTAAAAAAGGAGTCAGAAACAATGAAAGGTAGAATTGCCAGTTAATTCAGCCCTGATCAGTGCAGACCACTAGACAGAAACCAATTTGCCATTAAATGTCATTGAACATTGTTTGTGCATTTTCAGACAACAAGATAGATTTAAGATGAACTGTTTTGTTCTTGTAGGTTATGCTACTGTAAAATTATGAGAGGTTGTTGTTGCCTGGAAAACAGTGCAGCTAAAAATGAATTGTATGGATATCTCCCATCACCACAAAATGTTTGAAATTTCTAAGCCTTAAGGAGAAAGGAACACTTTGAAAATTTAAATATTATTACAACACAGATTATTCTCAGGAATTTAGTTAGATCCTGGCCCTTGCTTATCCCAACCGTCTTCATAACCTGAGAACTACATAAAATTACACAAATTACATTCCCTGGAAGAATAAAAGACTCTGGAAAACCCAAGCAACCCTTCACATACACATTTATGGATATAAATTAACAGTTTTTTCTAGGCTAAGTAAACGAGATTTTCTCTTATATTATTTTTGATCTTCTGGTCATCTGTTTTCTTTCATCTAATTTCATTAATTCAATGTTAACAGTATCAAAAATCTTTCCTGGTATAGACATAAGTGAGTCCTAGGTATATATTCCCATCTAAGTCAGACTTGATTCAGATTCATTTGACAGTCACTCACTGACCGCAGATAAGAAAAGTAATTAAGCTTATACTGAAGACATATATGCTTTGAAGCATCTAATCAAAAGCTATTTTTGTTCTCTGAAATTAACTTTAAGCTAGTCTGATACTAAGCTTGAGATCAAGTGTAGAAAGAAGGAGCTTGTGTCTACTCTTAATGCAGCAGAATAATCAATTATCAAGATGTAAGTGAAAGTAGAACTACTCACATTCTTAAAAGTCAGATTTAATATATTCAGATATGACTTTTCTGCTTCAACCAGTTGAAGATGTAGCTCTCAAGGGTATAAATTGTGTTTAGTATTAGTAACATATTTACTAAAATATTTTATTATTTCTAAAAATATTTTTTAAAATTTTCATAAGTCTCTAGTTTTGTACAGAGGAATCGAGAAATTCTCTGTCAGAGATAGGAATGAATGAATAGGAAAAATAGTTCCATGGCCTCCTAGACATACTTCTATTTCAAGTAAGTAGCAACGGAGATATTAAGGAAGGTCATCGTTTTTGTCATCAAATTCATTTCGATGGTACTGTTGCACCTGAACCAAAGAAGCATGGTTGTGAACTAAATGAACTCAACAGAAATTTTCTGGACATTTCAAAGTGGTGATTTGTAGACTAAAGCAATGATATGGTGGTGAGCTACTGGAACAGTTTGCTCAGATAGGTTGTGGAGCCCTTGAACAGCCCTGGAACTGTTCAGTGCTGAAGGAAAGTGGAAAGGACTCTGGGCAGCTTGGTGTAGTGGAAAGTGTCCATGCACCTGGTAAGGGATTTGGAATTGGTGATCTTTAAGATCCCTTCCAACTGAAGGCATTTTATGATATCTATGGGTCTGTCAAAGGATAGGAAGAAAGGGGCTAATGAAGATGTATTGGATAATGCGGGACCTGAATGTGCCACAAATGGTGTGGGACAAGGGGTGTAGTTTGTACTGATTTTGTTTGTGATGGAGGTAATTTTCATCATAATAACTCATATGGTGCTGTGTTTTGGATTTTTGAGCAAAACAGTGTTGATAGCACACCGATGTTTTAATTGTCCCTGAGCAGTGCCTGTGCTCTGTCAAGGTGTTCTCTGTTTCTCACTGCACCCCTGCTCCCCACAGCCAATGGGCTGGGTGTGCCCAGGATGTTGGAAGGGGACACAGCCAGGACAGCTGACCACAGATGACCAAATGGATACCCCATACCACATGGCATCATGATCAGCATGTAGAACTGGAGGAAGAAGAAAAAAGGTGGATGTTTGGAGTGGTGATGTTTGTCCTCCCAAATCACCACTACACACGCTGCAGTTCTGTTTTCCTGGAAATGGCCAAACACCTGCCTGACAGTGGGAAGTAATGGATGAAGTCTTGCTTTGCTTGCATATAGCTTTTGCTTTACCTTAAATCAAATTGTCTTTATCTTAATCCATGGCTTTTCTCACTATTACACTTCTAATGCTCTTCCCCATCCCTACAGGGGTAAGATAACAAAGGCCTGTGGGACATTCAGCTTCCCACTGGAATTAATCCAAAACATTCTATGAGAAATGTTTTAAGGAAGTTTTTTTTCCCCTTGGCTTTCCTCCTCTTTCCTCTTCAATATCACTTCATTGACCCAAAGATCCACCCTTACTATAAAGTACACAGAACTCAGTTCAGCCAAAACTTCTCTGTATAGCACAATTGACCTTATATGTCCTAATTGTACGCTCGAATGGTGGGTTGGGTAGATATATAAAACATTCATGTGTTTTTCTGTCTTTCAGCTTATGAACAGTTTATGACAGGTGATTTGTTGTAGTTGCAGCAACATCTATTACATGATAAATGCTGCTACCTGTATAGTGAATACAGAATTGAAATTATTAGCTTTTTTTGTTCTCTGATCATCTTCCAAAGAAAAGTCCTATAATGCTTTTTCAGCAGTAAAAAATGAAACCTCTTGAATTGCAAAAAGTCTTACAACACCAGGCAGAGAAAAATTAAAGGACTACCTTGAGTTACACAGTAAATTCTCAATTCTGCAATCTACTTTTTACAATTTAAGCAAAAGTAATCAAACTCTCTGGAATAACTCCAGAGCTATGGTGACCCTGAGTGCTTGTGGGACTGGGATCCCAAATGAGTCCCCTTCACTTTGTTTTTGGCACTAAGCCAAATGTATTCTTTTATGGGAAATTTTGCTTTCACAACATGGGTGCAAAATATATTTGTTTTCATTTACTGGAACTTAGTGCTTTCTATGCATATCAAATGTCAATAAGAATAATGAAGCAAAGATCCACACTCCTGTCTTTCTAAATATCATGTATGAATTACAACCAACTAATGCCAATAGTGCACAACAGCTCAGACTAAAACCTCAGATCCCTCCACACACATAACAACAGCATGTAGAACTTTCTAATATTGAGATTACCCTGTGCATTTATGTGTATTCACGACTAATGAAATTTGAGCTGTGAAAGTCACAGGTGGAAACTGGGATTCAGTATTGATCAAAAGAGAATTATTAGTTGCCAGCACCATCATATTTCTTGACAGATTAGTCCTAGTTTAATTGATCTCAAAGAACAATAAGCACATGAATAAAGCTTTGACGTAAAAAGTTTGCTGTTTAAAGTGGATTTATCTGAACCTTAACAATAATGTAAGCATTTCAAAATATGCAATTCATGCATAATTGAATATTTTTTATTACACTTTATTGGGCAAATGCTTCATTAGCTTTAAAAAGGACAGACAATTATATACATATTTTTTAAAAAACTGTCAGGTTCACTTCATAATGTTATTTATTTTCATTTTGTATAAAACAGTATGAGAAGCTTAAAGGTAGAATTTTCTACAACACCACTCCTAGTGGGCATTTCTACTGCAGAGCTTCGTTCTGTACTGCTTTTTGGGATCACTACTCTTTCCTAATCCAGCTGCTATCACATCCAGAGCATGGGTGCCTTAACTCACTGCAAAATTTACAGGCGACCTATCACCTCCCTAGGGATGGCTATATTCCAAAGTGAATATGCCATTCAGAGGGTTTTTTTTCTCCATAAACTCTGGCCCTTGCTTTTTACCAACTTTCTAAATTTAGGCAGAATCTATAATAGATTCTTTTTGAGGTTCCTGCAGACTTGTCTTTTTCCCCCTACTTCTTTCTCACTCTACAAATTCATAGTATTATTGCTCAGTTGGGACTGTGTTATAACCTGTGATTCAGCCAAGAGATTGATTGAATACTGAGGTTTGTGTAGAGAACAGACCAATGGGTCTGCTCTTTATTTCCTCTGAGTGAACAGCTTTTGCTTACTCTATGTAATTGATTCAGTTTTATCCCTTCTATATTTAACCTTCTTTTCTATTATTGTCATAAGTTTTTAATAAAAAACCCCTAAACACTCACAAGCAAGTCTTTACTGCGCAATCTTACGAAATTGTGTGAGGAAGCTGAACAGGATCCAAATCAATTTGATGTTTCACAGTAAATGACATCTGGTGTAAATGACTGAAATATTGCCATTAGTAATGCCCCAAAAGAATCAGTGACCTGCTTGAGAAAAATAATTAATCTCAAATCACCCTTTCATTATTTTAAGTTAAAAGCTATGTCTTAGGTTCACCATCAGTACAACAGAAAGCCAGCCAAGGACAAGCAGCACAATCTTTGAGTATGAATGATAAGAAACTCTCATATAAGAAGGTTTGAAAAATTCAGAATAAAGAGGATGTGATGTCCTTTGTGATGCCCTAGGAACACATTGCTTTGCAAGCAGAGTAACAAAAATAATGAAAAAATATATTGAAATAATATTAGTAGGATAAGTTATATGGAGAGATAGGAGCTTGTCTTTTGACGGTTTTTCTTACTTTTTGTATTCACTGACTTTCTGTGCATCATATAACTTTTTTTTTTTTTTTTTTTTTTTTTTTTANTTTTTTTTTTTTTATGTATTAAGACTGGAAATAGAATGTCCAGGAATTGTCTATGAATCTCCTAGATACTATAATGTAAATATTGAAAACAGTCAACAAAGTTTTATGCTATTTGCTCTGATTTTACTATGAGAACGGTCTGTATACCCTGAGTCAGTGTTTTGCTAGGAAAAACAGGCAAAATGATAGAAATATATTTTCTGTGGTGAAAGAACACCTAGCATTTATTGAAGCACCTGTCAGCTTATTATCACAAATCACAATAAAACAGTTGCTTACCCAGTTTAGAGCCAAATTCACAGCTTTTTGGTTGTGTTAATATAGAAATATTTATATTAAATAGTTGTTTGATTATTATGAAAACTCTGTGTTACAGCCCTGTATTTTAGTCAATGTAAATGCAAGTATGATTAATGGAATTAAATCCAAACAAAATTGC
Organism: Sitta europaea; assembly: GCA_013400255.1. Lineage (NCBI taxonomy): Eukaryota > Metazoa > Chordata > Aves > Passeriformes > Sittidae > Sitta > Sitta europaea. The sequence goes on along the minus strand of VXBS01005135.1, from coordinate 109,090 downwards.
ATCATATTCAGATCTTTTGCATTTCTTATCTGAATTTCAATATACTTTCAAAATAAATACTGTCAGTGGTATTCGTCTTTGAAAAGCTGATTCAAACCTTTTTATTTTTTACAAAAACATGGGCTGGAGACAGGATTTAATATGAAATTTTCAGAAGTATGAGTCATAAGAGCAAAATAGTTGTTTATTTGGCTGAGAGTTTTCGCAGCTGGGGTCTCTGGTCTAATCAGAATAAGCTTATTTCTTACTATGATGTGAAGACTGGAAGAAATGGTTTGCACTCTGAAGTTCTAATGATAGGCACTCAAATATGAAAGCGTTGACCTTTACTCTGTGCATGGAATTAGAAGACACAAATTTCTGTGACTTTCTCTCAGTGTTATCATAATTGAACATGTTGAAAAATGGTTTTCCTATGTTTAAAAGTCCTATAAGAGAATTTCTTCTACTAAATAAAACTGACTCATTATGATAAAATTAAAGAGATCAAAAAGTCAAGAGTAAGTTTTAACAGCATTAAATAAGAGAGAGGACAGCAATAAAATGGAAAAAGATTCAGACCTTAAGTTAGAATAGCCCTAAACAATCTCTCTCCAACAGTAGAGTACAAAGTATATGACTGTAGCCCTTTCCTTTGTTCCTAGCATTTCCAAAGTGTTTCATTGTTCCAGTTGAAAACAACATCCTGACATGACACGATTATGACCCATTATAATGCAGGTACTACAGCAAATACCATCGATAAAAAGGTTAAATTAGTTTTAAAAATAAATATTCTCACAGGTTAATGGGCAGAAATTCAGTGACCTCTCTAAATAATTAGGTCCCATTAAATAGTTACTTTTCACAGTTAATGTCATTGTCTCTACATCATATGGTGTTATACAGTTCAAAATGGTTTACAGTGGATGAAGAAAAAGAAACATGAAATTCTCCATTCTAAGTTATTCTGACTGTAGACAGAGCACTAGCATGCAAGTGTGCAATTGATCTTGCATTAATATCATGCAAGATGATTTACCAGCACAAATAATTTCTCTGCTATTGCAGAGACTAAAGAATGATTGACCCAAATGTAAAAGTCTGTCATAAATATCTGCACTATGTCACATGAGTTTCTGTTCATTACTGTCAGCCAGCTGAGGATGCTCAGTTCCTGGTAGGATGCAGCTTATCGAACACTGCCTTATAAAGGCTGTGGGGATACATTAAAAAAAACCCAACAAATTCCTCTTTAGGGAGTTGTCTACTGGGTTTGTGAGTTTTGTTTTATTTGTTTCTTTAAGTGGACATATAAAGAAATATGAATGTTTTATTTTATTATTCTATGAGGGAAGAAACTAACTGTAGTCCGTACTTCACTTGTTTTTCTCTCCTCGTTCATTCTACTTCCGTTTTCTCTTTTCTTTTTTCTCTTGTTTTTTCCTCCTCAAAATGATCTGTGTTTGTTTTCAGCTCCATGTGCGGGACTCCATGCAGTGTCTTCTATAAGCAAAAGAAAAATAAGTTGATGGCTGCAAAATACCAATTAAAGGCAGTTCAAATGGAGGAAAGATATTGACAACAGTCTATAGCAAGTGTAAATGCATGACTAATAAACAGAAAATTTTTAAGATACTTAAATATTTTGTAGTCAAATTTCCAGTTTTAAGGGAAGATAATATCTGTGAAGTTAGTAGAATTATTTGGATTAATGGAGCTTTAAAGTTTCTCCAGTATAACACAATAATGAAGTGAAAAAATATTGTCCAAAGAACACTAGTAATGCTGTGCTGTCTATTCCACAAGTCAAATGATAGAGATGCAATCTGAATGGACCATCAGAATCCGAATGCATTTCAAAAAGTAATAATGTAAAAATAATAACATAAAATACAGCTTCTTTTATTTGCCATTTGGAAATGCAAGCATAGAGAAATGAAAACTTTCTTTTAACAGGTATCACTTCTTACTCACTTGGCATATCTTAATCTTGAAAGGTGTTTGCTGTGAACAATCTGCACTCAAACACTTCAACACTGCCTGATTGTAATTATCCTTAAATATCTTGGTAGTAGGACTGACTTCCATCTCTAAGCAGAAGCAAAATAAGGATGAGGTTTGGCTCAGGGAGTGCAAAATTTAATATAGTGGGTTCAGTATTTTGATGTCACTATCTGTCCAGCAGATTGTAGGCATAAGATTTCATGAAAGAGAATAAAAACAAAAGATGACATCTTACCTTCTTCTTACATTTAAAAAAGCTGTACAAGCAAAAATTTAATTATATTTTTTGTTTAAATAAGGCAAATACAGAAACGAACAGAAGACAGAAAAAATGTATAGTCTCAATGTTTAAGAGCATAGAAACCTTGAGAATTAAATTAAACTATAGAAAGCCAAAGAATTTAAAGCTTTATGATATTACTGATACGGATATCACACAGCATAGCAAAAGTTTCCTAGGGGTTTATGTTTCTATTAAAAGGAAATCAGGAATGCAAGAGAAATAGCACTCATAGAAGAAATAGAACATTTAAAATAATTTTTTATATGTTCAGTAAAATACCAAAATATGAGAGTTTCTCCTGAAACCTAGGCTTTGCAATTTGTTTTAAACTTTACGCGCTTCCAATTGCAGGCACATTATTGTATTTGGTAATGGACGGAATTCATTAATTATACCTGACTTCAGACACAAATATATTTTTCAAGTTTGTTATGTTCAGTTTGTTAATTCCAATGGTAAGGATGTACTTTCCAGTGCTTTGTTGTGCTGGTTTTGGCTGGACTAGAATTAGTTCTTGCAGACTTGCATGGACCTGTGTTTTGAATCTGAGCTGAACACAAAACTAATAACACAGAGATACTTCTGTCATCGCTGAGCAGGGCTTGCACAGAGCCAAGGCCTTTTCTGCTTTTCTTACTGCCACAATGGTGAGGAAGTTTGGGTTGCATGGGCTATTGGGAGGAGAAACAGCCAGGACATCTGACCCAAACTGACCAAAGGGACATCATGTTCAGTGTATAAAGTAGAGGGAAGAAGGATGAGGGGGGATATTTGGAGTGATGGAGTTTGTTTTTCCAAGTCACTGTTATGTGTCATGGGGCCCTGCTCTCCTGGAGATGGCTGAACACCTGCTGACCTTGGCAAACACTGAATTAACTCCTTGTTTTGCTTTGCCTCTGTGCTTTTCTTTTCCCTGTTAAAATGTCTATATCTCAACCCATGAGTTTTCCAGCTTTTACCCTTCTGATTCTCTCCCTGACTCTGTTGGTGGGGAAGTAACCAAGTGGCTGCATAGGACTTGGTTGCCAGCTGGGGTGGAACCACAACATTTGATGTTCTAAAGAGATTCAGTGTGTAAAACAGACAATAATTGATCTTGGGAGCACAATACAAGAGAGGAGTTCACAGAAAATACTTATTCAGGAGAATTTTTTGATTTCTAAATATTATGTTATAAAAGCTTGAAATAAAATTACTTTTTAACAAAACAACACTATACTACTCATGAACAAAACATAATAATGATAGCAGAGGTCTTTTCTACTGTTTTTAACAATTGGAACACTGAAAGTTTCCTTTAAAAAGAGGATGCTTAAAAAGAAAACATAGTTCTGTAAATTTTGTTTTCCTAATTCTAACTATTTTTCTTCTCAAATATATTTTCTCAGTAAAACAGTCAGATTTTTAGTTTGGCAGAATTTAACCAAGATGTTTTAGATTAGTACATCTAACTGATCTGGAATTTAAATTATGGGATAGCCAAAACCTTCTTTGTGCCTATGAACAAGATAATGACTTATAAATAGACTGGTTGAGATGAAAGACTGCAGAGAGTAGAAATGGCAGCAATCTGGTCAGCGACTTCCTTTCTGCAAAACATAAACCATGAAGATGCTGCTCTCAGAAGGATATGAAAGTAAAAATTAGTTTAGTTTAATGCTGTGCTGTCTCCAAGTAAAGCATTTGGACAATTCTGAATCAATAATTCAGAATTATTTTCAGTTCAGGAAGTAGGAAAAAGGTGGTTAGAAGGGAGTAAGAAATTTAAAGGCTAAGGAATTTTATACATTTTTATTTTGATGTTTTATGAGCTTAATTTTAATTCAGCACTAAAATCAGAATCACTTGGAAACTGAAACATAGATCTTTATTTTTTCAAATTTCTTAGAGATAATATCTGAGTAAGTCAGCTTTTACCATACTGCTTTGTAAATATTGAGTTTCTCCATTTGACTTGTTTGTTGTTTTGGCTTCTCAATACTCTCCCAATTGTTCCAGTTACTTTAATATCATGGCTTTAATAACATGTCAGGTCAGTTCTGTATTCATACTGAAAATATTGATCCAAGTAAAGCTGCATATGAACTGAAGTAAATTGAGACAACAGCCATGCTGAATTTCTAGCATTATAATGTAGAACATTCATTTTTTTACTGCTTAGATAATTAATTTCCATATTCCCTTAGTTCTGTGTAGATTTTTGCATTATCTTGTACAACAGATCTACATAAGTTTTATAAAATACATTTTAAAATTTTTTTATTCCTTCTGATTGCATTGATTCTCAATTGTTCTGTTTTTCCATTTTGTAACTTGTAACAGTTGTAACTTTTATAAGGCTTGCATTAGCCTTATAAAAAATCCAATCCACATTAAAAAACAAGAAAACAAATATAAAAATAAGTTATAAGAACTTAATGCCAATGTCCATGTGGTTAAATTCTCTGAATGATGAGCTGGCAAATAGTGATATTGCACCAAGATTATTTTTTTAAATTATAGTTTATTTAGGCCAACTTTTTTCACAGTTTCTGAGATGTTAAATTTTGGTCTTCTCGTTCATTCTTAGTGAAAGATCCTGAATCATAATTACAGCAGGTATAAATATTACATTCAGCTCTTCAAGAGTCTGTATGCTTTTGAATAAAAATCAATGGAATTAATTTAAATGGTTGCAACATTTTAAGTACAGAAAATAAAAGACTGATTCTGCATAACAGGGCATACCTGATACAAGGCATATTTTAAAATTACAGAGAAAACTGACACAGGTCTGTCTCTGTTCATACGCATGTATGTGCACACACACACAAACGTGTGTAGCTGTATGTATGACTGCCTATACAAAACCACAAAATCACTTACTGTATTTGTTCATCAAGGTGGTACAGATTAGCCAAATTCCTAAATTAGATGGAGAATTTAGCCACTGTTAAATCTTTGGGATTTCAGGGTATGTTTGTGAGACCTATTTTGTACTACAGATGCCTTAGTAACTCATGAAAATGCCATCCTTCCTAAAATTTGAGGTGCATTCACTTAAACCCTTTCAAAGTTACACCTATTGTAAGACTTCTTACCTCTGACCCACTCAAACCTTTCAGAAATAAATCATCAGGAAAGAAAGGAAGAGAGGTTTATTAAAGGAATGTACTAACTGCAATGAGCTTAAGAATAAAGTTAAGCGGTTCGTTTGGAAAACTGGTATCTTTAATAAGAGAAATTCATCAATTGAAAAGTGTTTCTTCAATCCCTAAACATCTTCACTTGTTTATATTTGCAAACCATGGGAATACAACAACACCAGCAGGATGGAGAGGAATCCTGAACTGCAAGGAAGTTGTGTGAAAATAAGTTTAGGATAAAGTTTAGAAACATCCCATGTCCTGACATGTACCTGTTATCTTACTTCCAGCCACTACATGTAAAGCAAATAAAGGTAATTTAGAGTGACAGTTACACTCAACTGTCTTCAGACCACGAGATGGTTTTTTGAATCCATTTTCCACTCAACACACTGCTAAAAGCATTTACTCTCATGTGGAAAGTGTTAAATACTCCTGTCAAAACCTCTTCCACCGTCCATCCCCTTGCTGCACAGTTAAGAACGATTTTCTCTACTTCTGTCTTATTCCAAGAAGCATATCAGATCTACTGTTTTTTCCAATTTATTGTCAATATTTTTCACTTCTCATTGTGTGAAAAGCTGCTGTATACTTTTTACCTTCAGTTTTCATCGTCCATATTTTGTGTCCATTTTATGCAATGAAGGTAATGAGAAAAAAATTAAATTAGTCAAGACCATAATTCAGAATATGCTTATATGTGTCTTGGAGTTCTTGTTATTTTTACTAACTTTACTAGAAGTTTACTTTACTAGAAGTTACATTGAAGATCTTCCAAGGAAAGTAGGACTTTAGTACCTTTTCTCAATGAGTGTAAATTTTATGAGAAAAAAACATTAAGCAACAATATGGAAAAACATTGTAAAATTTTGCAACTAGCAAGTATTCTTTTTATAGAATGGGAAACAAAGTATTAAAAAAAAATATATTTATATATTCTATTAATCTGATATTATTATACTTATCCTGAGTATGAGTCAATATGTTCAAATATAGCTGGAGCTTTTCATGCTATCCAAGCAATATCCAAACAGTATCTCTAAACAATTTGTTTTGACAGTTCAGAGTTACAAATTTTGTTCAAATCAGTATTTTTTTGCTTTCCATATCAAGATTGACAAAGCCTGGTTTTAAGCTGTTTCTTTTAATGTGTTTTTGTCCAGGTTTAGAACATCCCAGTAACCTTAAATTATTAGATACACTCTTTTGATCAATTCTGGCTGACCCTCATGGTTTTAAGGCCACTTTTCTACTTTTCTAAGGATGTTTGTATTACCAGTGTTGTGTCTATTACACTGTTCTACACAGTGGAATAATAATTTTGTATTCTGATGTCTCTGTAAACTTTATATTATCTATTTTTTTAATGTGTGAATAACAAGCTGTGAGACACTGAAATGTAAAGGGTTAATGACTCAAAAAATTGGCCATTTGCAAAAGCAGCATGTGCTTTGCTGAAGCCAGGTTTGCAGCCCCCAGTCAAAGTGAAGGTTTTGAGACACATAAGGGGGAAGGACAACAAGAAATAGAACCTGTGGAGGAAGGATAATGTTTTTTATGATGTCAATTTCCTCACTTATACAACTAGCTCCCCCACTGGAGGAGGTATTGGGGCATTCACATGTAGGACTGAAGGTATTCATCCCTTCGAATGGGACACAACTGGAACAACTACGATGAAGTGAGAGGCAGCTGTCATGTCTTGGAAGGTATCATAAACTTCATAAACCCTCAAAGTCCCCTGAAGCATCTTTAGACTTATTTCTGAGACCTTCCACCAAAAAAATGCACATGTTTAACACTCAGTTAACACTCCCTGCCTCCCCAGGGGAGTTATCTAGCCATTCCACATGAACATTAACCCATTAAAATTTGTGTTTCATGGTTTTCTTCCACTTCTGATGGATGAAGATGGCAACAATCACTTTTACCAACTGCCATTAAAATTGCAACAATCAAGTCTCTTTGCTGGTGCATGAGTCCTCTGAGCCATGTATCATGCCATAATCTTGAAATAATTATGAGAGCTTTATCTAGCTACAGTTCTTGGTGGCTGGCTTTAAAATTATATGTTTTAGCTCCCTTCCATTCTGCTTTACACAGAGGTTAAAAAATCTCATTTTGCAACAAAAGGTACATGACACTACAACAGACATCTGAATTTAAATTTCCTTTTATAAATAGCAACAAAAATATTTAAATAATTATTTCACCAAGTCACAAAATATTCCTTCTAAAATCACACAATTAGACAGTTACAGAGCTATTTTATAATGTGAAAATAATAAGACTAAATATGAGCAACCATGCAAAATTAATTTCAGAATTTTGTGGTTTATTTCTAAAATTTAACTACTTATATTTTTATTGTGGTTTTCAAGTAGATAAACATGGTCAATAAATGCAGTTTATATAGAAAAATGGAAAAAGAAAGAGAAGAAAACAGAAAGAACAAGAAAAAATACTACCATTTTACTTTGTCTGGAAAATGATTGGGTGAAAAGTACCACAATCATATACAACCTTTGGAGCAGCTTAAAAGTAACAAGGTGTTTTTTATTATTTGTACAATTCATACTTTTGAAAAAAAAATATATACTACATGCTATAATCTAGGTTGCTGCTAGTGGCACAATGAGCCCTGAAAACTTACAGCTTTGCCACCTGATATGAAAATATCTAAATAAATAAAATCCCTTTCCAATTGTACTTTCAGCTCACAAGCATATTTTCTTTTCTCATAAGCCTGCCATTATAAGTTATTCGGTGGAACAATTTATCTGAACTGAAAACAGCTTTACCTACCAGTTGAAAACAACGTTTATTTCCCAATCTATTTATCCAAATTAAACTCAGAATCTGTGACTGCCATGGGAAGCCGATAACTATACACTGATGTATATTAGGTATTTTTAAGTGCTTGTGTCTTTGTTTGACATCTGCTTCTGGGAGCTGTATAGCATTTCTGTTTACATTGTAGCTGACTAATTTTCCAGAATCTTTCCATTCTTAGTTGTGGTTGCACTTTCCTAGCCAGGAGCTTTCAACAATATGGTTGAATGTCTATATTATATTTATTGTCATCTGCCCCTTATATGACTGTATCCTGACACATTCCTGAATCTTGCTTTGCAAATATGGACACTAACAGAAGGCCTAAGATGGACAAGGGGCAGAAATATATTTTGTTCACCTTTTTCATTGATGATGTTTTACTGGATTGCATGATTGTTTGTTAATTGCATGTTAAAGAGTATAAAAATCATTTCCCTAAGACGTTTTTAGAGTTTATTTTCCCTAATGGTCCCTTATCTAATTTGTTGGTAAGTGATGTATTCCTGCTGGGGGACTAAGAATGCACCTTACATGTAACTGATATTAAAATAACAATTAATTTGTTTCTATTTTCTTTTGTGAACGTGATTTTTCAGGTTTCATGTCTTTAAAGGAACTTCCTTTAAAGAGGTGTGTGGAGAAAATCATAAATCATATTATTGGATTATATGGGGAGAAACATTAAAGATGATCAAGGCAAGAACTTTGGGAAATATCATTTCCCCTAAAGAGCCCAATCTTCCATTGTTCTAAAGAGAAATAGAGCTCTCATATTCCCACATTAGGGAAAAATGAATATCTCATTTATTCAGATATACAGCAGTCCAGATCCTGCACTAGTATAAGGCATTGAAAAATTAAAAATCACTTTGAGATACATAGATGAATATTTACTCAAATTGATTCTTTTGATGTGGTAGGATTAAGAAAGAACTAAACTACCACAACCAACTTTAGAACATCAGTTTCAGTAAATGTGTTTTAAACATTTTTTAGGACTTAATATTTTCACTTGAAATAGCATGGAGTACTCTGTTTAGTTTCCATTTTTTCCGAGGCTGAATGTTTGCGAGATCTGCTGAGGAGAAAAGATGGCAATGATTATAGTCAAGAAGTTCATCATCTGAAGAATTAGAAAATTTCCAAATTATTAGTCTTTTTCATCTAGAAGGTCACAAGCGGTGACTTTTAACATATGCTTTCTTTTTTTTTTTAAAGAGAAAAATCACATTTTAGAAGTTTGGGAATAAACTGTTGCTTTAAAATGTTAAAGGTGATCTTTTATATAGAGAATACTATTAATAACATCTGACACTATACACTGACCTAACTACACTTGTGTTTTCTATCCTAAGGTACCATTTGCCCCTTAACTGATTAGTCTTTGATTCTAGAAATGCATCTTTGAGGAGAGAACTCTTGCAGTCCTCTACAGTAATGTTTCTGTGCATGCTCTGAAACTGCTTTGGACAATTTCAGGAACTAGCAGATAAACGTGAGATGAGAGATTTATCTAGCTACAGTTCTTGGTGGCTGGCTTTTAAATTATCTCCAAGAAAATGAACTTGGTGATATTTTTGAAATTTGCATCACTAAATGATGTAAAACTGTAGCATAAAAATTGCTTGATTCAAGTTTGAATCTGTACTATGAACCTCAGAGTTCAGAATAAGTTATTGTTGGAAACACAATTTGATAAAAAGAATATTTGTGCAAAATCATATTTTAATATCTGTGTTTTTATTTTTCCTCTATGATCTTGAGAAACAGAATCTGGCAGAATTATTTTTATGTGAAAGTCAAAAGAATTTATGATATGTTTTCATCCTGAGAATTTTAACTTTAAGAAGTTTCTCAGACATAGAAATAAAGTAATGAAATATCACTGCAAGGGGTAAAAGGCAAAATCTTATTATAAGTAAAGAAACCTACTGGCTTCTCTGACACCAGCCAGTTATCTTATGACTCCATCTCTCCTAAGCCATACCTGGCAGAGAGAAACCCACCAGCATACAAACAAAAACAAAATCCAATTCATAATTAATCTGGTTAGATGGAACAAAGTGGGTTTCTGTGCTGTGCAGCACAAACACACCTACTGACCCACCATCTGCACAGTCTCTCTTTTTAAATAGATCTGAACTAGTTTTGCAGCAGAATTCTCTTCAGTCACAGTGGAGAACAGTGGAGAAGACAGCAGGATGATGAAACTATATGATGGAGTATTTCTTCTGCCAAAAAAGTGAATTAATTGCAATAGCTGTAAGAATACAAGAGGTACTATGAAATCCCTTGTATGTAATGTACTTATTAGGCACTCTGCTTTGAATTTGCCAAACAGGTTAGCAAGTAACATTTTTGTCTGTTAAAAGGCACTTTTTTCAGCTACTCCTATTCTGTCTTTTGGTCATTTTTGAAAGTTGTATCAGCATAGGGAATCTAATCCAGTTGAAGCAGCATGTCTTCATCATTCTGGACTTAAATGTTGCTTATATTCCCTGAATTTGGAAGCAATAAGAGTTACAAGGCTTTATTGCAGAAACTTCCACTTTACCCAAAGACTGCCAAAGAAAAATCAACACATTTCATTGGACTTGTGCTGACTCCTGGAAGAAGAAGTTTCCTGTTTTTTTCACAGCTGGCATCTACCTGCCATTGACTTCTCTTTCTTGACATCCCCTCTGGCGTGATGTCACATTTCTCACTTATAGCTTTCCATCGATCCTTCACTTTTGGTTGCTGTTTCACCAATTCCTTCTCACCTCTGTGTCTGTCCTCTGACTCCAAAAGAGTTGTTCCTAGGTCTCAGCCAGGCCCAAGCCTGTTCTTCCTTAGTTGCTCACTAGTTGCTCAAAACTCCAGGCTGCTCTAGATTTCCACCTAATGCTCACAGGCTACCTGCAATATTTGCCTCCTCCTTGGAGCCCTCCTGCTATTTATTGTCACATGTACTGTCTCTGCCCCCCTGTATTTTGTTAACTCCATCTAAAAAAACGAAGATAAAGGAAGATAAAAGCAGCATCCTAACCTAGCTGAGCAGCATCCTAACACAGCTGTCATTCAAGCACAAAAGGAGAAGAAACATGCCTGCAGCTAGTAGGGCGTTACCATATTACATTTCTTTAAACTGTAATGTTTTACTTCCCACTGGTCACTCAGTAGTCTGGTTCTGAAGAAAACAGACCAGGTCACTCAGTTTAAAGAATAGGAAGACTGGCAGTTTCTGAAATGCAAAAAGACTTATTTTTACAACTATGAGATGAAATTTTTCTTCATGTTGCTTTTGAATTGGATTTTTCTGTGGAATTCATTCACATAAATACCTCAATAATAAGCAGCAAAATACATCCAGCTGTATCTATTTTCTTGTGCTAGCAGACAACTTGCTTCTTGAAAGAATGTCCTTTTGTTTTGGAAAGCATAATTTAGACTCTGCAGCTATATTGTGCTCTGAGCATCTGAATGTTGTTATATCTGAATTTTTACACTGAAGTATAAAATTTTCCTGGTGTATTGTGAAAGACCTGAATACAGACTACTTCAGAACAATTTAACTTTCAGCCATATAATATACACAAAACTACATTATTTCTACATCTTCAATAGAGCTGTGAGGTGTAACATGAAAAGGTCTCTAAAGGCTGTCTTACACTGCTTGAACTTAGTTATAAAATTTCAGTTTTCATAATTAGGAGAAAACAAAAATCTATGGAAATTGTCTGGCTGTCAGATTCTTCAAGTCACAGCAGTGAATTCACCTGCATGAAAAGTTTGGGACCAAGGTCACATAATTTCTGACCTGGAGGAAAGCCCAAGCTCTGACTGTGTGGTAAAGGAAGCAGACCTATGTTTGAACCTCAGCAGAAAATATTCCAGTAGCTTTAATTCCTAAAATAAGCTGATTTGTAAAATAAACTGTGGTAAACCTCTGGTTCTGAACCTGTGCACACTGACTGCTGTGAACTGCAGCTTTCTTGTGTTGCTGTGATCCTCAAGCAGGCAAACTAACTGCCTTTGAGACCAGCAGACTCCGAGCAGGACAGAAATGCTGCTCTGCTTTCCACCTCCGCGTTTTCTATTTTGCCTTTTCTTGGGAGCAAAACAAGTGCACTCAAGCACACTTCCTAGAAGTTTAAACTGCATTTCTAATCAAATATTTCTTCATTCATTCTTCATTCCTAGAAATAGGCTAACAGGTAGAAAATGTAAGTTGTTATCCCACTCTTAATTTTCAGAAATATTTTTGCTGAATATGATGCTATATTTAGTATTCTTCTTTGGTTGCTTATTGCCAAAAGAAATTGCTGCTTTTACAATTCAGCAAATCTTGGTCCATTAAAGCCATGTTGCTCTTGGCACATATTTGGAAGCAGCATGGAAATAAGTAATTTGTCCTTGGCAGGACAACTCTGTTGATATCTGGCAGCAGAGGTTTTTTCTTCCTAGACCAGCTGAATTTCATGGATCACAGCACAATACAGTTTTATCTCTATTTTTTCAAGGTAAAGCTTCCACTTAAGAGACAGTCATGCCAACTCACATTGTCACAAGTACATTTTCTCTTTCTTCCATGGTCACTCTTAAAATTTCTTATACTCCTGTCTTGTTCTGAACTAAATAGACCTTATTTTGAATAAATTAATTTTTCAATTTTATAAATAATCATGTAAATAAATATATAAGGGTAAGGAAATTTGTAATATGTAGCATAAGTTGATGCGTAATGTAATTTTATATGTAAAATAATGTATATTTTTTATTATAAACATTATTACTAATATAGTAATGTATATACACTTAAAATGTTACAAAAAGCCTGCTGGTAATTTTGTGCTGTTTAAGGACAGCAAAATATAAATATTTAACCATACTTATAAAAAAATGCATTTCATAAATTCTAAAAAATAGCATACTTCATCTTTTTCTTACTGAATGTTGTGTTCATTTTACTTTAAGCGTAAAAACATATATATCTTTATCCCATAAGAGTTTTATAAACATTCTGCAATTAAACCTTCCAGTCAAAAAATATTGAAATGAGGGCATGTATAACAAAGAGAAGCACTAAAATATAAGATCTATAAAAGTTTATCTGAAATAATTTGTCAGAGATGTTTACATAAAAGATAATCTTCACGTTCTTTGTCATCATACTTTTCTTTATGATACTTTGCAATGTGAAATTAGAAAAAAATTCCACACACAGTTTTAAAGAGAAGTAAATATATGTTTATAGTATGAATGAGAAATTTACAGACAGTTATGAAAGGAGTGTCTGTGTTCCCCAAACCATCTACAATCCTACTGCAATATCCATAATTAACTAAATATCCTGAAATATTGTCTGCATATTTCTGAAGATAATTTTAACCCAATGTCTTTTGGTAAGTATATTTACTGTGCTATCTTCAGTGAGCTCACAATTTGTTCAAGAAATGACTGAACATACAGACACATTCAGCACTAATGTTCATATAAAATCATCTAGAATGCACAACTAAATTAAGAAAAAATATATCTATGCACAGACCTTAGTACTAATTGCTTTTATCTATCTATTTTATCCATCTAGCTGTCTGCCAGTCAGCAGTTTACAAGGAAATTTGGTCTGATTCCTGCTGTAGTCTCAGACCTCTCACATAAATTCATTTGCAGCCTTAATTGCCTTGAAGATTCTGAAATGGTTTCTCAATCCATCATTTTCTTTTTAAAATTAATAGTATGAAGGCTTATAATTCATATAAAAAAAAAATTACCTCTTTGCTTATTGTCTTCATCCTCTGTTAAAATTGCAATTATGGCCAATAATTACTATTATTACCACTAAAGTAACATTATTTTAAAAATAACAAAAATGAAACAGTTTTTAAAGGAAAGAAAGAAAAGAGAATTTTCAGATTTTAATAATTTTGTTATGGATATTTTGAAAAAAATAATAAGCATATTAGTATAAAAATATTATATATTTTATAATTACTGATATTTATCTGCATATTAACATAAAATTAACAACTCCGCATTTCATACACTAGAGGGAGTACTTATGACCCTCAAATTTTGGGTTTTTTTATAATGTTTTGGACTCTGCTTTAATTTATAGAAAAAAAATCTCTTGTTTGACATGAAAAAAAAGTATTTTGCAGAAGTCACTGTAAATGGCGACCTGTTCTGAATGAAAAACATACTACTGAACATCCTTTCTTTTCCCAAATGGAATAGAAATTTAAAGAAAAATGTGTTGCTGGTTTAAATAAGATTCATTAAAAAAACTTCAAATCTAGAAGTATGGTATTCAAAAAAGAAAAGAACTATTTTAGTGTTTCCTAAGTGAATGTTATCATTGCCATGATAATTACAGTCTATTTCCCCTTTTTCTTCACCATGTCACTTGTTAATGTTTGTAAGGCAGAACAGATGCAGTAGTAAAGCAAACTTTCACAAATGGATCTGTTACACGACTGTAAAATTACTGTGAACTCTCACTTTTTGTTTACCAGCCCCAAAGGTCTCCATCTGAGTGTCAGAGAGAGAGGGTCTGGCAGGCACCAGCCACCCTGCCTCTGTTACATCACCAGCACAGCTGCAAGGCTGGTGGAACCTCACCAGCTTAATCCCTGCTTGTTGTACAGAAGATAAATATTTCCCCTATAACTTCTGCTTTTTCTACCTCCCTTTTTCATCTATCATTTCCTTCCTCTCCTCACCATTCTCTCCATCATCAGTATAACTCTTCCCTGCTACTATCCCAGAATACTCCTTATTGGTTGGGGTTTTTGTACAGTCTGTCTTTATTGTCACAAATATCATCTCTCTATCTGATCACAGGTCTGCTAAAAACAGCAAGAGTACTCTCACTACAGCAACTGCATCATAAACACATCCCATTCTATACTTCAGACACCTATAATTAAAAAATATGATCTTTTCCCTCAAAAAAATAAACTGAATTTAATAATATAGGGGATTAAACTGTTACAAGTCTGCTCTGTCAAAAAAAAAAAAAAAAATTGTGATTACTTTCATTTCCAAAAATTGGATTTGGGTGTCTTTGGATGGGACATCTAGAAGCAGACACTTCATCTGCTCCACAGGTATTACTTCACATACTGAAGAACCTTGCTTGTTTGGTTTCTTTTTTTTACCTTTTTCTTTTTTTCTTTTAATTGAAAGATGGCAGATAGCTTCTTCTTTCTGCTTTTGCTTCTTCCAATCAAACCAGGAAACAGTATCTGTACATGTCTAGGAGATGACATTGAGTTACTAAAGGTTATTTCAAGTTGAACAAAAGACATCCAGTGAATGTTGGAACAGAATTGCAACTAATGGCACTGCCAGTATAAATTTGCACCTCCCTTTTTACTCCTTCCATTTGCTGCATGTTTGCCTTTCAGTTCTTTGTTCTAGCACTGCAACATGAGTGTGACTAAACAGACAGAGAACTAACACAGTTAAAAAAAA
>VXBS01005135.1:70660-93371 GCA_013400255.1 Sitta europaea | reverse complement strand
AAAAAGAGGGAGAGAGAGAAATATTCTATTTGGTTATCTATTTGGTTATGTTGCTTAATGGATCCAATATGAAATGAATGTTGGGCAAAAAGTAAAAGGGCACACATGACATAGGAGGAATAAAGACAGAAAGGACAAGGCAGGAAAAAGGGATGTTTATCTTATACAGAGGAGCCCTTAAAGTGTCTCAGGCATTTCATGCAAATACTCCTCTGTGTTCACCTAAGGGTAATTTGAAACAAAGGTTTTGTGTTTTTTTACTTTTTTACTTTTTTTACATATCAGTCTTTAATTGTTCTATTTCAGACACCAAAGTGCTCCTCACTTTGTACTTAACTTAAAATGCTTATGTTATCTTGCAGAATCAGGGTAAAAAATTCTAATTCATGTTTGGAACAGAAGGTGAAGTAGGGAATACATTATATATTAAATTAATAAAATGACCCAGAAAAACAGTCAGAAAATGAACTTTTCTGACTACTGAGTTGCAGATATGAGTGTATTACTATATTTTCTGTAGTACAGAAGTATTTTTCAATCAACACTGATAAGCCAGGCAATCACAGAGCAAGTTTATTAGGTCCATTTTTCACATCCTGTCAATGATTTTTGTGTACAATTAATCCATTAAAAATTATTGCTGTCTGATCAAGAAAAAGCATTTTCTGCTTTTAGTGGAATGACTTCAGTTTTTCAGCTTTATTTTGGTTATCACTGTTGCCCTGAAGTACTTTCTAAATCTCTTCCAATTTTTTACTAACATGCACAGTCATTATATGCTATTAGGTGTGTCATGAGTCTCTCAAGAATAATAAAAAAAAATTAAATTGTTTCAGGAGTGATACAAACATTTGAACTGTGGTATTCTCTCTTGCATGACAATATGTTATTCTAGTAACTCTCTTGCAACCACTCCCTTCCTTTAACTGGAATATTCCTGATGTCTTCTACACCATGGGTATCATCATTTCTTGCTGGAAATATAAACAGAAAGCCGTGTGTTCACATAGCTTCTCTTTCTTAATTCTTACTAAAGTATGGTGGTACAGATTCCTTGGGCTTCTGCATCCTTTTCTCATGCTAGCTGTTTTACTCATCCCTATATAATTTAGGTCTTTTCATGAAAAAGGCAAAATGGTTATATATAGCAAACAAGTTCCTGTGCTGATGTTAGTGGTTTTCCTTAACATCGGAGCAAAAGGGGTGAAGAAAGTTTCCAAATTTAGTTTTTTAGAAAGTTTTTTTGTTTTTTGTTTTTTTTTTGTTGGGTGGGGTGTTGTAATATTAAATATAAATTGCCTTTAGCACTTCATAAAATCAAGTGTGTCATGTTTGAAGATCTTAAGGACAGGAATGAATTTCAGAAAGAAAGTGATTCTGTTGTATGTCATGTAAGCTCTTTCCCATGACCTTTTGCAAGTTAAATAATCTGGAAATATGTACCAACATTAGGGGACTACTTTTTTTCCAAAGACAAAGACTTGATTCTTCGGTAGTCCTAAAACAACAGCAGAGTATATTATCTAAAAAATTAAGAAGTGTTTAATGTGGAATTTTGACCCCTTACCCTTACAGGCGTCCCATCTGTTTCTTGAATAAATAATAGAATTAATCAGAAAGAGAAACAATTACGTTGAAACACACAGATACCAGATAAATCCCAAAGTTAATTCTTACACAGTTCTCAGTGTGGGAAATCTGTAGTAACTTGAATAACAGTTATTACTGCAAACTTGGTATAAATATTCAGTCGTACCAAGTTAATAAATTAAACATTTTTTCATTGGAGATAAATAGAATTGTCATCTAGCCATTGAGGCATGCTAAAGTAATATACAAATATCTCTTTCCTGGTGATTGGCTTTGAATAAAGAATACACTGGCTGTGTTGGAGATGTATTGCTTATATGAAGCAGTTCAACACACACAGGTATTACAAAACCATCATCACAAAGAAGCTGTAGTCCTGCTGTCTTTTCTAGGATAAATCTCTCCATTTTAGGACAGTTTTTAGTTAAATGTAAATCCCTAGGGTATCTGTAAATACCTATGGGTTATCTGCATCTTTGCAAGGTTTCAAACCTTGGCTAGAGAAAACAGACTGGCTTAACCCAGTGGTAGCAATAAATTCAGCTAAGAGTCTGGACTGAAAAAAACTCCAGAATTCTCTTCTGACTAACATTTCTGTTAGTCTTCCTGACTGAACTGCCTGATAAAGACATTCTCACCTGGACAAGGCTGTTTCATGCTTACAGAGAACACAATACAAAGTGCTCCATATATTATTCAGTGGAACTGAAATATCTCTTTCCAGAAATGTCAGTTTGGATCCTTTGAATGACTTCATTTTAACAGTGAATGTTTACTGTGAAGAACAGTGAAAACCACCTCTTTCTGAGAGGGTTTTAAAGTTTGTATGGCAAAGATAGGAAAACAGAGAACGAAAGGGACTTTTCCACATCCAAAATAACCACAGAGCAAGTTTGGCTAAGCAGTTTTTTGAGTAAAAAGATACTGAGTGATTTGGATTCACAGAGGATTTAGATAAGCAGGAGAGGAGCTGGGGATCTCCAGACGAATTAGGACAGCAATTGCCTTGGTGTCTTGCTGCTATTAGAAAAACACAACACTTGTGCTGACATGCTCTACAGCAAACAACCTAGGTCACCAGGGCAGCTATTGGCAACATGTTTTTATCACTTATAAATGAAAGCACTGCCAATAACAAAACAGTTGGATTTAAATCTCCAATAATAATAATAATAATAATAATAGTAATAATATATAAAGTTTTTGTTGCAGTGTCAGCACCAGGATTTGTGCTGTGAGAAAAAACATCCCTTTTTCCTTTATCAACTCAGAGGCATGTTGCATTTCTCACATTCATTAAGGGGTTTAATCAATGAAATAGATACATTGCTCAGCAATTGTTCAAAAACAAGAACTTTCAGGGTTTTGAATAGTATGTGATAAGTATTGGGCAGAAAGGCCATGGGTCAGAGCTCTGAAGGCAGCAAAAATGTAAAGAGTGCAAGAAAATGTGTTATTCATTTAGTAGGTGACACTGCTGCCTCAGACTGTAATAAAACTCTGACCTAGAATATATTTGATTAACTACATTGACCAAGATACTATTTCTCAGAGAAAAGCAAGGGTCACATATTATATATAAGGTAGATATAAGATAAGGTTGGATATAAGGTAGTACAAGGAAGTATCTCCTAATCATTTACATCTCCTTGCTGAATCCATGTGTCAGTACAAAGTGAGCCAGTACAGCAGGATTTAATGCAAAAAGACTAAACCAGTAAGAATGGTGTCAATTTAATGAAGACTTAGGATGTCTTGAGGAAAACAGTAAACCTTAGACATTTCCAGAATAATTTTATTTACCTTAACAAAAGAATATTGAATGTTCTTTTTAAAAATAATCTACAAATAACAGAATGAATGCACAGTTTGTTTGGTCACACTTAGAACTTTCTTTACAGTGCCAACAACACTGAAAACTTTTTCAGTTCATTACAGAAATTTCCATTTATGAAATGTAATTACAGAAATTACTTGTAAAACCAAAATATATATAATATGGAAAGGTAACTACAGCAATTGCTTATTATTTTTTAGTTCAGTGGTTATGTGAATAAAAAATACAAACTCAGCAAATCTGTAATTTAGTCCTAGAAATACATTTTATTTTTAAATCCTGCAACAAACATATTGTAAGAATCTATGTGAAACATGCCTCGAACCTTTCCCTTTCCCTTCCCCCCTCTCTCTCCCTTTCCCAAAGAGCAGGGTGATGAACCACTTATAAACGGATTTTAACCAAGGTAAGAACTAAGTTCCAGGTTTCTCTGTTCAAAACTACACCAAGAGTGTTTTGAGGAACTATTTTTTTGCCTTTCCCTTCTTCAAGGAGTTAGAAGTTAAGGAGGTAAAAATTCAGCACATTTTCAAAAAAAATTACTCTTATTTAATCCTTAATTATATGCCCTTGAACTGTTCCCAGTTTTTAAATGCTAAACAATTCTTATTAGAAAACCCAAAAACCTTTCATGCTTTTCTATTTTTTTTTTAAATTTATTTATTTTTTTTTTTTACTGTCATATGCTCCCACCTGCATAATTCAAGGCTCACCTGCAGTGGTTTACATGTGTGCCTGTCACTACAGCAATTTCTATATAGTTGTGGCTGTTCCCTTTCTGATGTACTGTCACTTGTGGTTAACCTCCATTTCACTTTGTCTGTGGGGTCCTTGACCCAGAATTCATATTTAAACTAAATTATAGCATAGTTTTGAGTTCATTAATATTTTAAAATACTTCAAACACCTGTTCTAAATTCATCAGGAAACAGTTTTCTCCAAAAGTTATTGGAGTAGTAGTTGCAAACAAAAGAAAAAGAGACTAAAATGTTCTTTCCTGGTGTTGTCAGGTGTATATTTGTACAAAGTGAATTTTCACTTTGATCTGATTTAAAGGATCAGGGTCTTCATCAGTTTCAACACAGTAAACAAAAAAAAATTGTCAATGGATCTTGCAGACACATTTTAGACAACAGAATAATTGTCTCACTTCAGCTTCTCACAGTCTTAACATTCAGCTCACTCATGCGTCTTAAAGACATTGGTCATCAAATTGAAGTTAGATTATATAGAGTTTACTTTGTAATTTCTCACTGATTTTACTGTTCAATTTTGAGTGATAATGTGAAAACTGTAATAGGAATTCACAGTTTGACTTTAACAGAAACTAAGAATTAGTTGTAGAACTTATATTCTTTCTTGCTTTTAAAAACTTACTAAACTACAGAAAATTTCAAATAAATAGAATTTAAGTCAGTTTTTCATAATAAGGATGTAAAAAAGTCTATTTTAAATCCTCATAATTACATAATTTCTATATTTATAACATCAATTGAGACACAATGAATGATTTTACAGATGTTTCATTACAGCAATTTTAAGATGCAATGTTTGTACAAATATATTTTCAAAACTTCTTCTGTCCTGTTAACCTTCATTTTCTCTGTGCACCCAGGTGGAAGCTCTAGAAAGGCTAAGTATGTGGAGCCCACACATGCACAATGTATATATTAAAATACTTACATGACTAGCTGTACAGAAAACACAGGCAGAAACATGAAACAGTCTGAAAAAACAGACAGCACAAATGATCATATTCTGCTCCCCTCTCTGACTGGTCCTTTTGTAAGAAAGAAAAAAAAAGGAATACATAAATATATATTAATATATTAGGCATAAATAAATATATAAATGTGTCTTTCTATATATCTATATAGAAACATATGTCTATATAAACACATATTTTTGTATTTTCATATATATACATGTGTGTGTTTGTGTGTGTGTGTGTGTGTCTATATTTATATTTATCTCATGAGTTTCCCCAGTAGCTGGGCTCAGACACTCTGCCCAGTGGCTGTCCTCAGGATCCCAGCCTTCCCAGCTGCTGGCACAAGGGCAGATGAGCTCTGAGGCTGCAGCCCTGCAGGTTGCTGGTGTTACCACTCTGTTCACAAACCTCACACCCAGGAGCACACACACAGCCAGATGGGGAAGACCAGATCACTTTGACTCCCCCAGCTGCTCCCAAGGTTTCACAAACCCCTGGATCCCAGGCTCTGTTACCTGTTCATCAGCTACTCTGATTTGAGCGTGATGCAATTGGTTACTCCTATCAATAATATGATATTTAACTCAATCTTGGATGCTGCTACATACATCTTGTAAGTACAACCGTTACTAAATGCTATTGCTAAATTTGGTAATTACTAAATGCTAAAAAACCTGATGGTGTTTGAAGGAATGCCAGTTATGAAACATTTTCTTCACACACTTAGCTGAAATTTTAAAGTAATTCAAAGTTATATCCCTGTCCATATTGTGAAATCAATGTTCTGCCATCCATGAAATCACATGTGACTCAGGGGCACTTCTGGTTGTGCAAGAAAGGAGGCATATCTTTTTGAGAAGGCAAGGAACCTGTAAATCATGATGGAATTTATACACAATGTAAAATTACATACGTATTTCACTGGGGAAAAAAAGCAATCATATTGGAAAAATGTAATATCTGATCCAAACTAACCTGAAATTGATATAATTTAAATTTAACTATCCTGTGACTCTACTCATCACTGAGTCACAGTAGCCCAAGCAGTTCATATTAAATGTCATGGAATAGCAACTATTTCTATTGAGGACAAAACTGCAAATATGTAGGTGGTTTTAATCATGTCAAGGAAAGTCCTTAGACCTTAATATCAGGACCATATACTTTTAAAAAAACAGTAGGACATTTCTTTTCCAAGTCCAGAACTCTATTTACTTTTATTTAACATAAGTAAACTTAAATTCTTTTTGTCCCAGAAAAAAACATTTTGTTTTGTGTAGAGAAAAATAAGATCTTGTAATGTATTTATTTATTTATTTATTTATTTATCTATTTATTTTTCTTTGGGCAAGTTAGAGGATGTTATATACATAACTGTGTTATAATGAGATGATTGATCTGAAAATCAGAAAGTTCTTGGCTGTTTGAATGTCAGCAATTATTCCCTGTGACAAGGACAAATAAGAAGATAAATGAAAACTTTATTTTCCCCACTGTCCAGAAAAAATTAGAAAGGTGCCCAGGGCAAAGAATGGTGTTCCCTATCAGTGTCACTGCTGATCACAAATGTCCTGGGCTGAATTATCCCACAAGCTTTTGTAGGCACCCCATCTCTTGCCTGAGTGTGGAAGGACACAAGTGATGGACAGGCTACCAGAGGGGAGGAGGATGCTTGCCCATCAGCTTGTGTGCTGACCATTAGGAAACTTAAAATACAATTTGTTTCTAGGAAGGTTTGAGGTACTTAGAATCCTCAGGGTTAATCAGTAGTAATCTCATCTAGATATACAAGAGAAAGCTAAAGTGTCAGGAAGAGAGAAAGAAATGTTTCCTGTGATATAGGTCCACCTAAATGTGCTTGCAAATACTACAGTAACACACTGGCTCTGGTGGTACCCTTGCAAGGGCTTTGGAACAGTTATGGCATCAAAGAATAGCCTAGCAGACTAAACAAGAAAAAAAAACAAAAACACAAACACAGAAAAAATAAGATGCAGTCTTATGACTCTATAGCTGTGTTGTGGAATTTTTGTGAAGGAACATAATATCTTGGAGGTGACAATTTTGACACTGCCTTTGATTGTTGACTGTATGAGCTGACCCTGCTCCCACTTATATATCTCTTTAGGGGTTTATCAGGAGCTCTCTGTTTGTCCATGCACACCTCCTGCTGTTTTTCTGTTGTTTTGTGTGTTTCAGAATTGTTCATTCTTAAACTTAAAGGAGACCATCCTTTAAAATAAGTCAGCTCTCTTGGGCTCACTTCCAGGACTTTATTTCACAGGCTTCTTCCAAGAAAATGTCTGAACAGGTCAAAGTTTTTTCTTCTGATAACTAGGGTTGCAATCCTGCTCTTTGCCTCTTTGTCTTTTCCCAGGTTTCCTGACACCATATCTCATGCTTTAAGATACTGGGCAATATTCAGGTGGGAGGGATGCTCTAAAGTATCAAGTCATTGGTTCTGCCTTATAGGTTAATATTTGGAACACTATAAGAGACAAAAATCCCTGAATTTTCCCATCAAGACATGTCTTGATGTCATGCTGCCCATCCCACTTTCATGGTACTTTCTGGAATGTTTATGATGATTCCCAGTCCCAGATTAAGGAAAGGTAGGTAAGAGTAGAACTTGGAGTGTGTATGTGCATAGTCTAGATGGTGCCACAGCTGCTAACAGAAATTTTATCTGGAATATGGATAAAATTCCTTCCTTGTGAGGAAGACAATTTGAGGAGTTCCATTTTTACCAGCTCATAACAATTTGATTTCTCTTTCTGTCCATTTTCTTCATTTGGTCCACAATCCCTTTTACAGTCCTCTTTTACACTAGTTATGTTCAATAACTCCCACATGGTTTCATGTAATAATTTGTGTGCAATATTATAGTTATATGGAACAGAAAATTAAATTATCATAATAATCCTTTTTGGCCTTAACTTCTTTGAATACCTTCTTTTACCCAAAATCTAAATTTGTGTTGTCACACAGGAATTCTATGTTTTCTCAGAATATAGTAAAGTTGACAAAAAGCTCATTGAAATCACTGCAAAGATGCCTACTGCCTTCAGGCCTCTACTGAACAATGAAATATTCTAGACCATAAAGCTCCTAAAAATGTGTAAAATATATATTTAGGATATAGGGACAGAAATCTTCATTATATCTCTGCAGAAATACTGCTGTTGAGCATACAAAAATTCAACCTGTCTTAAAATATACTCACCAGTAACTGTTCATAGCTCAATCTAAGAAAAATCATGTAAAAATAGTATTTATGTATCTCAATGTGGCCTGCAGTGTTGAAGTAGTAGACATATATAATTTGTATTTTTAGCAGCCTTTGTATATCATTATGCCTGAAAATCATTCAAAGTCTGATACAGAAATCCAAGAGGAGTTTTAACACTGATATATGAGGGAAACACAGGTAACACAAATTGTTAGGTAGAAAAGAATTCAAGTCAGATTGATGTCTTTGCAAAGACTGATGAAAGGTCTATAAAATCCCTTCTTTTTCTTCCTTCATTTTAAAAAGAATAAATTTCCAGTAGCTTTGTCTATGGAAATGCAGTAGATGGCTAACCCAAAATGGAAGCTAATTCTAAAAGTAAAGAACAAAATATATTAAGCACTCTTTATAGTCCATCTGAAATATTGAAGGACAACTAGCCCTTTGTCATTTTTATTTTTATAAAATCCTAATTTTACATAGAGATTGTAGAGTATTTCCTTAACATTATTTTCACTGACTGAGGAAAATATGTATGTAACTACCTGTGACTAAACACATTAAAACATCTGTTTTAATGAGATTTTTGTCACAGTGAACTGTGAGAAAGAGTGTGAAGATTTCTCTTGTAGCAATTACCTCTCTGGAAACTTTGTTGAAATTTCATACTGTAAACTTCTGGAATAGAAGTATTTCAATATTGACTGGAGCCTAGAAGTTTTTTAAGATTATGGTGGGTTGACCCTGGTCAGATGCAGGGGCCCACCTAGTTCTGCTCTATCATTGCCCTCCTCAGCTGGGAAAAGGAAAGAAAATAAATGAAAGGCTTGTGGGTCAAGATAAGGGCAGGGAGAGATCACTCAGCAGTGACTGTCATGGGCAAAGCAGACTCCACTTGAACAAAATGGATTTGATGTTTTATCAATTAAATCAAAATAGGAAAATGAGAAATAAAGAATTAATTTTCTTCCCCTGCCCTTCTTTCTAGACTCAAGTTCACTCCTGATTTTTCTGCCTCTCCCTCATAGTGGTGCATAGGGACAGAGAAGATGGGCTGTGGTCTGTTCAGGACACTTCTCTGCCATTCCTTTCTCCTCAGGGGGAGGACACTCTTCCCTTGTTTTATTGTGGAGTCCCTCCCAAAGGAGAGTCCTCCACACACTGCTCCAACATTGTCCTTCCTGTGGGTCCAGTTCTTCACAAACTGCTGCAGTGTGGGTTCATTACACAGGATGCAGTCCCTCAGGAACAGGCTGGCTCTCCCATGGGGTCCCAAGTCCTGCCAGCAGACCTGCTCCAGTGTGGGCTCCTGTCTCCATAAGCCACAGGTCCAGCCAGGAGCCTGCTCCAGCAGGGGCTTCCCACAGGCTCACAGCCTCCTTCAGGCACCCACAGCTCCACTGTGGTGTCCCCCCCAGGCTGCAGGTGGATCTCTGCTGCCCCTGGACCTCCCTGGGCTGCAGGGGCACAGCTGCCTCTCCACGGGCTGCACCAGGGGCTGCAGGGGAATCTCTGCTCCAGCATCTTTGCTTTGCTTGATAAAATGATCACAGAAAATATAAGGGAAAAATTAAATAACCACCCTGATGCCAAAGCCTAGGACAGTCAAAACTACCAAGCTATTTAATGGCTACTTTTAAAAAGAAAAAAAATGTGAACTGAAATATCTTTCTTTGACCTTTCTTTTCCCTCCCATTCATCTTGCATAGCTTTCTGCCTCAGCTTTGTCAGGGAACAGTAAAGGAGGAGTTTATTATGGAAGAAGCCTTTGGAAGTCAGAGGAGGCTGTAGAATAATAATATTGACAGACTCTTGACAATAGAAGTATTAAATTTTTTCCCACTAAGCACCAGTTCCTGGTTTTAGAGTTGTATTAACATTTGCATGTCTGAACTTCTGTCTAGCACTGCACAGTACCAGTTTCGTTTTTTGCTTAGACTTTTTTCCTTTCTCGTTATTTTACCTTTCATTTTCCCCTCACCCTGAATTTTTAGGAGGATTGTGGACCTTTTGTCCACAAAGAGAGGAAGTCTTTGTGAGGGCCTGAGCTAGAACATCCTTTCTTGCAAGGAGCTTTTCTACAGAGTACTGTGTTACTACTTCACAGGCAGCAGTTGACTAGAAATTATTGGAGAAACCACCAGAACGTAGGTGCTAATGTAAACTACACTGAATTATTCCAAATATTGTCATCTACTGTTGTTTGGCACTCTAACTCTTGAAAATGGATTTTATACCAACTTATTAACTGGTTTATATTTTCTGCTTTCTCCCCGTGTATAATGATGTCTGAACCTAAGGCCTGGGGACTTCTAAGTGCACATATTCCACTTGTCAGTACAGAGAGTAGAAAATCTGGCCAAAACTTTGTAACCTATTGTGGTCTAGACAGTATTTTCTCTAATAAAGTGTTTTATTAGCCCATAGGGTTTTATCAGAAAAGTATTCAAAGGCTGGCAGCATTGGAAGTTACTGTGAAATGATGTACTAGAGCACACGCTTGGATGGAATAGGACACGCCTGAGAAGGGAGAATGGTCAGATAAGTGATGGATGATCCTCATCTGCTGCTCATTAGACAAAAGTGATCACACTTGGAGATGGGGAAATTATCATATCAGTTGTAGAAACGGTTACTTTTGATGACTTGAATAAGATTCTCCCATTTTAATTTTTATGTTTGGTTTACTGAAGATCAAGTAATAATGAAGCTCAATGTAAAGGACAACATCAAATATGTCGCAAAATTCAACTCTAAACTACTGAGAAGAGAGGGGTTAATTTTTCCAACAGTCATAATATTATTTCAAAATTAATGTGTATATACAAACATTTTAATTGAGACTAATAATCTCCTCAAGAAAATAGAGCAGAGCATTAGAAGATAGCAGCTGACTGGACACCAGGCTGCAACAGTAGTTTTGAGAATGTAAATATTTTCGGGAGATACTGGAGCAAAGCAGAATATAGGTATTCCCTAGCCAGATATTTCTCCAAGCCCTAATTTTGGCCTGAGTAGAAATCAAATAATAATGGCACTATAGACTCCTCTTTTAATAAATATTTAATCAAGTGTTTACCAACCTTTATTAACTTTTCTGTAGCATGAGAAAAGTCCTTTTCTAAGTGGAAGTCCCATAATTAAATTTCATTTTAATATATACAGTAATAGATATTTCTAAAAATTTTAAAAATTTTGGCTTCTTGGTGCCATGCATGTGAGACAAATGCAGGCAAGGGATTTACCTATGTGTAGCATAAAATTGCTTATAAACATAATTTAAAAATTTTTCTTTATTTATATTTTCATTTACTCAGTTTACGTATTTCTAAAGAGATTAAGTCACAAGCTGACATTGTGGCTTTTTTTATTCTCGAAGCTTTTTTACTCCAAGAGAAAGTTTTAAATGTTCATTTTGTAATCTGATTTTCAGACTCTGAATGAAGAGCTACTAAGTTATCTAAGTTTAATAAAAATGATATGAAACATAAAGGTCGACAATGACGTTATCCACACAACATTATATTGATTTGAGCTTATAGAGATAAGTTATAATGTTATTTATTAAAGATTTAATAAACCACTGGCTATCAATGAACCTTTGAAAAACTAGAAAGAATAAAGAAAAACCTCCTGCTAAGAGTCAGCAAATAGTGCATTTGTGTTTCTAAAGAGAAAAANGAAAAGGTGGCCTCTCATAATTTATTTTCAGTTGGATAGACATTAGGGTCTTTCTCAATTAGTTCAATAAATGAGTGAATAAAATTGTACCAGATTTTTAAGCTTATGGCATAAAATATTTTTTGAATACTCAGTGTGATTGTGCACTCACAGCAAGATTATCTAGTAATGACCTTCAGAATTCAAAACAAAGGAAACCCACATTTATACCTGGTTCCATAACACAAGTATTCAACTATTTTAGATTTAATTAATAAATCTTAAAAATGTAAGATCTAAAAATCTTTTTCTTGCATTTAATTATATAAGGTCACATCTAAGAAGTTGAAGTTTCAAACATTTGGGGTTCTTTTTTATTTTCAAATAAAAGAGATTTGATTAAATAGCATAGGTTTTTACATTTGACATACATGCCATAAAGATTATCATAATTTCATTAGCCACCTCTTCAGAGGGTAAAAGTAAAGATGACTGAAAAGAAGCTATTAATAGGAAAGTTCCTCTAGCAGAAAGCAATGTTTTTGCATATGTTGTGCAGCTGGAAGTACCAAATTTTCTGAATCCTGACCTCAAAAGGGAACATTCAAAATTTAAATTACATTTAATGCAAAAGTAAAATAAAAACACTATTAGTTTACTCTATAAGTCACTAGAATAATTTTATTTTTGATAAACTTCAATTCTCAGAGAAAATTTTGCTCATTATGATGACAAAATTGTGAATAACTTTAGGTCAAATTTTTGATTTGTGTTTTATTATGTAGGAGTGATGCAAACCCAAAGTTAACATGGTAGAGGTTAAAATCGTGTGTTTTTTTCATTTTTGAGATATATTTTTTGTAAATCATTACTGAAATCACCATTAAGACACCAGAGAGAACTAATGCATATATGTTTGTGTGTATGTGAACATCTTAATTTTCACTTAAAATTTATGGTAATGGGAAATGTCATAAAGATCCTGCACTCAGGAGAAATCTGAGTTGTGAAGACATTCAGATCAGAAAAGTTCTCAGGGGGCATCTAGACCAGCCACCAGCTCCAAACAGGGTGAAAACTGAATTCTGACCAGCTGCTCAGGGTTTTGTCCAACAAGAATTTGAAGATTTCTAAGGACAAATGTAAAGTACAATGCATCCTCATGCTTGATTGTTCACATAGTCAACCCTCCTGAATTCCAATTTATGACCAGTTTCTAACTTTCTTACTGTACCCCTCAGTAAAGAACATCATGCTCTCTTCTTGGCAATCTACTCTGCAGCAGTTTTAAAAAATTACTGTTAGGTCCCCTTCAAGACTTCCTTTTTCCAGGCTGAAACAGTCTTACATCCTTGACTCTCTCCTCTTATCTGGGCTATTAAAGAAGAAATAGTCTTTCATGTGAACAGGTGCAACTGAGCTTTGCTCAAATTATCCACTACAAGCACAGAAAAGTTTTATATATCTTCAAAATGTTTTATAAATTTGTGTTCTTCACCACTTTTCCGTAAGGACTTGACCTATGGTCCAGAGAAGCCAATGGCACACCTATTGATTTCAAGAGTTTTTCATCAAGTCAAAACAAAAGGAAATTTTAAGGTTTTTTTACAAGTTCTTGAGCTTTGACTAGGAATTTAATAGAGGGATTTTTTGAATCCCAAACACAGAACATTTGGGAGAACTTAAAGTGAAAAACTGTGNAATATTTTCGGGAGATACTGGAGCAAAGCAGAATATAGGTATTCCCTAGCCAGATATTTCTCCAAGCCCTAATTTTGGCCTGAGTAGAAATCAAATAATAATGGCACTATAGACTCCTCTTTTAATAAATATTTAATCAAGTGTTTACCAACCTTTATTAACTTTTCTGTAGCATGAGAAAAGTCCTTTTCTAAGTGGAAGTCCCATAATTAAATTTCATTTTAATATATACAGTAATAGATATTTCTAAAAATTTTAAAAATTTTGGCTTCTTGGTGCCATGCATGTGAGACAAATGCAGGCAAGGGATTTACCTATGTGTAGCATAAAATTGCTTATAAACATAATTTAAAAAATTTTCTTTATTTATATTTTCATTTACTCAGTTTACGTATTTCTAAAGAGATTAAGTCACAAGCTGACATTGTGGCTTTTTTTATTCTCGAAGCTTTTTTACTCCAAGAGAAAGTTTTAAATGTTCATTTTGTAATCTGATTTTCAGACTCTGAATGAAGAGCTACTAAGTTATCTAAGTTTAATAAAAATGATATGAAACATAAAGGTCGACAATGACGTTATCCACACAACATTATATTGATTTGAGCTTATAGAGATAAGTTATAATGTTATTTATTAAAGATTTAATAAACCACTGGCTATCAATGAACCTTTGAAAAACTAGAAAGAATAAAGAAAAACCTCCTGCTAAGAGTCAGCAAATAGTGCATTTGTGTTTCTAAAGAGAAAAATAAGTAAGCAAATACAAAAAAAAGAAATCCATTTCTAAATTATGCACTGACATACCCCATGCGAAATATTTAAATTTTATGCCCACAATGGATTTCATGCAATATATTTCACTCTTAGAATTAAATATTAGAATTGTAACAGGTGTTGCTGAGTCTTCACACTTCATGTTACTGGAACTAAGGACCAGATCTTTGATAGATTTTCTAGCATTTTCCATGGGTTTAAATGACAGATACTGAGAACTTCACCTACATGGATTTACTCCACTTCATGTAATTGCTTCCAATGACATAGCAAGCACTAACAGTATGATAATTTAGGATTTAAGATTTCAAAATGTATAATTAAATTGTATGATGATGCTATGTAATCAAAATTTCCAAGCTTATTAAAAGAGAAAAGTTTTAGCATTTGTCTATATAAAGTTCCATTATGAAAGAAAAGGTGGCCTCTCATAATTTACAAATGTAAAGTACAATGCATCCTCATGCTTGATTGTTCACATAGTCAACCCTCCTGAATTCCAATTTATGACCAGTTTCTAACTTTCTTACTGTACCCCTCAGTAAAGAACATTATGCTCTCTTCTTGTCAATCTACTCTGCAGCAGTTTTAAAAAATTACTGTTAGGTCCCCTTCAAGACTTCCTTTTTCCAGGCTGAAACAGTCTTACATCCTTGACTCTCTCCTCTTATCTGGGCTATTAAAGAAGAAATAGTCTTTCATGTGAACAGGTGCAACTGAGCTTTGCTCAAATTATCCACTACAAGCACAGAAAAGTTTTATATATCTTCAAAATGTTTTATAAATTTGTGTTCTTCACCACTTTTCCCTAAGGACTTGACCTATGGTCCAGAGAAGCTAATGGCACACCTATTGATTTCAAGAGTTTTTCATCAAGTCAAAACAAAAGGAAATTTTAAGGTTTTTTTACAAGTTCTTGAGCTTTGACTAGGAATTTAATAGAGGGATTTTTTGAATCCCAAACACAGAACATTTGGGAGAACTTAAAGTGAAAAACTGTGTATAATAGATACATGAATAAATTGACATAAACCACTTTCCTTTGTTGTTGTTGGGGTTTTTTGTTTGTTTTGGTTTGGTTTTTTGTTTTTAAATAAGCATAATTTTATAAGTTTCCTAGCAAATGTGATAATCTCTTTATGGGGGAAAATTCTTCCCCAACTTAGAGTAATCAAATGAAAAGTTTTACAACAGAAAATCTTTTGCTGCCACATGTGAACAAGACATTTTTTTTTTTTACGTAAAGGATTTCAAAAGTCTTTCATATAGGAAAACTGCAAGATACTATTATGCAAATTCCACTATTAATGATTGAGAAGCATATAAGGAGAGGTGCTCTGCTGGACCTCATGTTCATTAACAAGGGAGTTGGAGAGCTAAAGTTTGAAGGCACCATTGACTTCAGTGACAATGAGATGGCAGAGTTCAGGACCCTGAGGGGAGAGAAAGGCAAAAAGCAAAATCCCAACCCTGGACTTCAGGAGAGCAGATTTTTTCCTCTTCAAGGGTCTATCTGAAAGAATCTCTCATGGAGAGGGGCCCAACAAAGTTGGATGATATTCAACAATCCCTTTCCAAGCTCAAAAGCAATCCACCCAAGAGGTACAGATGAGCAAGGAGCTCCTGGCAAAACTTCAACACAAAAAGAAAGCCTAGAGGGTTGGAACCCTCAGCAGTACCAAACAAAGTATTGACAGCAGGTCGAGGAAAGGGATCCTTCCCCTTTCCTCAGTGGTGGTGGGGCAGAAGTTTGAGTCTTGAATCCAGTTCTAAGCTCATCATTACAAGAGACACAGACATCCTGAAGAGAGTCCAGTGAAAGCACACAAAGATGGTTAAGGAACTGGAGCATTTATCCTGTGAGGAAACACTGAAAGGGCTAGGTATCTTTAATCTGAATAGAAGGCTAAGAAACATTCTAAACAATGTAAAAATATTTTAATGGAGAGAGTAAAGAAGAGCAAGACAGATTTTTCTTAGTGCCCAGTGGCATGGCAAGAGGCAACAGATGCAAACTGAAACACTGAAAATATCATCTAAATATCAGAAAACACTTTTTCTATTAGGGTGACTGANACTTTCCTTTGTTGTTGTTGGGGTTTTTTGTTTGTTTTGGTTTGGTTTTTTGTTTTTAAATAAGCATAATTTTATAAGTTTCCTAGCAAATGTGATAATCTCTTTATGGGGGAAAATTCTTCCCCAACTTAGAGTAATCAAATGAAAAGTTTTACAACAGAAAATCTTTTGCTGCCACATGTGAACAAGACATTTTTTTTTTTTACGTAAAGGATTTCAAAAGTCTTTCATATAGGAAAACTGCAAGATACTATTATGCAAATTCCACTATTAATGATTGAGAAGCATATAAGGAGAGGTGCTCTGCTGGACCTCATGTTCATTAACAAGGGAGTTGGAGAGCTAAAGTTTGAAGGCACCATTGACTTCAGTGACAATGAGATGGCAGAGTTCAGGACCCTGAGGGGAGAGAAAGGCAAAAAGCAAAATCCCAACCCTGGACTTCAGGAGAGCAGATTTTTTCCTCTTC
Source organism: Sitta europaea (assembly GCA_013400255.1). NCBI lineage: Eukaryota > Metazoa > Chordata > Aves > Passeriformes > Sittidae > Sitta > Sitta europaea. Next base: position 76,324 of record VXBS01005135.1, on the reverse strand, counting down.
AAGGGTCTATCTGAAAGAATCTCTCATGGAGAGGGGCCCAACAAAGTTGGATGATATTCAACAATCCCTTTCCAAGCTCAAAAGCAATCCACCCAAGAGGTACAGATGAGCAAGGAGCTCCTGGCAAAACTTCAACACAAAAAGAAAGCCTAGAGGGTTGGAACCCTCAGCAGTACCAAACAAAGTATTGACAGCAGGTCGAGGAAAGGGATCCTTCCCCTTTCCTCAGTGGTGGTGGGGCAGAAGTTTGAGTCTTGAATCCAGTTCTAAGCTCATCATTACAAGAAACACAGACATCCTGAAGAGAGTCCAGTGAAAGCACACAAAGATGGTTAAGGAACTGGAGCATTTATCCTGTGAGGAAACACTGAAAGGGCTAGGTATCTTTAATCTGAATAGAAGGCTAAGAAACATTCTAAACAATGTAAAAATATTTTAATGGAGAGAGTAAAGAAGAGCAAGACAGATTTTTCTTAGTGCCCAGTGGCATGGCAAGAGGCAACAGATGCAAACTGAAACACTGAAAATATCATCTAAATATCAGAAAACACTTTTTCTATTAGGGTGACTGAACACTGGCACAGATTGTCCAGAGAGCTGTTGGAGTCTCCCACCTTGGGGATACTCAAAAGCCACCTGAACACAGTCCTTGGTAAGTGGGTTGAGCAGACAGACTGGATTGAAAGATCTCTGGAAGTCCTCTACTCCAGAGGAAGCTGGTGTCAACTACTCTCTCATTGTGTGTTTCTCTGACTCTGTGATTGCTTCATCATATGCTGACCTGTAAATAAAGAAGATTAGATGTGGATGTTTTATAAGAAACACATAATTAATTTTCAGTACCTCTGCCATATAATCTTAATTCATTTTTTGAAAGAAAATTCAAGGCTGAGAATAAACAGATTTGCAGTAAACTGCATATATTCTCCTTTGGTAGTGTCTATAACAGTTGCTTCTCTTTTAATTGAAATTCTTCTCCAGGGCCATCATTTTATTCTTGGAAAGTGCTTCAAAGAAAATAATGCACCATATTTTAAAGAATTTTTTGCAAGCATGACTTATTTTAACCCTCTCAACTCTCTGTTAGTCTTTCAGTTTCAGTGGTGCACTTTGCCTCATTTATCCATGCGCTGTCCACTGACTTGCATGACAGGAAAGTGGATGAACCATTTTTGCTTAAGCTCTCACTTTCAATTTATTTTGCCAAATGCAGTTCTTATGATTATGTTATCAATGAACTTCAGTTAATTCCATTTGCTCTCCAGACTTTGTTCGTTTAAGGATTTCAGACTTTGTTATGTATCATTAAATAATCTAAGTAGTATACAGTTGATATTGGCAAGCCCTAGACAGACGGTAATGCAGAAATACTATAAAAATAGTATAGTTTGGTTTTTTGTCTTCTTGTAAGCACATTTCCATTTTTTACAGAATATAGCATAATTATCAGAAATTATGTCATTTCAGAACTAACTGAATATAAAATCATTTCTCAAATTAAGCATTATTTAATATTGTATTATTTATATATTCACTTCTGAAGCATATCAGTTTTTCTTTCTCCAGGGAGAACACTAATGATATAGCATTTATAAAGCCTGAAAATATTTTGAACACCTAAATGTTACTTTGAGCCTCAAGCAGAAATGGAAAAGGTCTCATGACCTTCTTGCTATTCATCATTATACATTGTTCACATAGTTTCATTAATCTTTAATTTCTTTATTAATAGATGAAATGTATGTATGCAAACCCCAACAAAATGCTGGGTTTTTATCAGTATTTGGCTATAACAGATAATTTTTCATGTCTCTACTGAGAAGTGAATCACAGATTGCAAAGAAATTATAGATGTTTTCCATTTTGTGTTCAATGTGACATTTTAAAATTCAAAACAGAAGTTTTCTACTGGCTTAATCTAATCTAAACAGACTTCTGGAATTCAGTTCTCTAGAATGGCCTATCTGTCTCCTTTACTTTCTAATTGCATAATAGCAAGGCTCTGCACTGTTGGCACTCATTATTTCTTTAGCTTACAAAATTAACTTTGTCACAGTTCAAGCCTCTCTTCTACTATCAGTGTTTAAATTTACATCATTTCAGACATTTCTCGGTGTGTTGCGGTACTTAATCCTAATGTAGGCTGAATGGTTCTTCGTTATCCAAATTGGCGTCATTTGTGGCTGATATGAACAAACAGGTTGGTAATCAAGGTTTTGAAAGACCATTTGTAACCTATATAGGTGATTCCTGGTTGTTTTGATTAATGTGTTGGATTTTCCTGCATTTGATTTACTTCTAAAAATTAGTTTTGTATACTAATTTGGTAAAACCACTGTTACAAACAGTCTGTGATAGGTTCTCAATCTTTGCTTTTTACTTTGCTTGAAGCTTGTAGCATTCCCTTGGCAAGTAAAAAGGAAGTAATGGGATTGACAGAGTCATTTGACAATGACTGGAGAGTTTGTGACAGCTGTCAGAATTCACCTAGTAGAGACAGTTGTGCTGCACATCTGCTGCAATCAATTCTTCAGCTTTAGAACATTTACATCTACAGTGAAGTCTTGTCAGATTAATTCCTTTTACACTAGGAAGTGGCAGTTCCACATCTCAAAGAAAGGATTAATCCTCACTAGATTTGCTCTCACAAGAGAGCTGTCTTTTTTAAAAGACTTAATCTTATTATTATTTTATGGGGTCCCTTTCTGAACCCTTCACCCCAGGAGAAGATCTTCATATCCAAATAAAACTTATCATTCCCCTTCCGACTACCCACATTTCTACTTCATGCTGAGCTGATCTTATAACCGATGTTCAACAAATGAGCTGAAAAAATAAGAAAGCATTAAAAGACTAAGGAAATAGATATCATCAGCATTGTAGTTCTCAAAAAAATTCCCCCCATGATATGCCAGATAGACACACAGATAGATGAAAAAAATTAGTCTTTTTAGCATACTTGAAGCTCCATTGCAGTACATACTCCATACCACATTTATGGTAGTGTGTCAGATGAGTCCTAGAAGGTGAAGGTTGGGAAGGAAATGTGAATCTTAATGTTCTTTTCCGCAAAGTAGCAAATCAAGTGTGAAATGATATTTTCCACACTGGTGATCTAAAGTATAATTTACAAGGAAAATAGACTGTATGTGCCTCAGACTCATATGCTTTCCCAAGTATATATCAAATTGCTCTCATAATATCTTTGCTAATTAAGTACTTAGAGAATTATCTATATTTATTGATTTTGATAAGATTCAAGATAACAGATTACTGCATGTTCTGGAATATGCTGGTGACTCAAAATATACCCACCATATTTATGAAAATCTGTACTGAGCATAGATAGAACAATATGAATAAACCATATAACAACACATTATATGCGTTGTACTCCATTTCAACAAAAATATAGAGTAGGTATTGAATCAAAAAGTTTAGGAGATACTGAAAAGAGAGCGGAATTAGTGAAAGGATATATTAACTAAAAAAGATGTATGGAACAATGAAGAGGAAATTGAAAAGTAAGAAATGTAAGAAACCTAAAGTCAGTTGAAATCTAAACTATCAAGATCTGTGCCAATGTGACCAAGTGACAGACCCTATGATAGATTCCTACGATGCAGGAGTCTAATAATACTGAAAAAAAGAAATGAAAGAAGTAATAGATGGAAAGATTTTTATCTAAAAAAACACTTATGACAGATTCTGAAAGGGACTTTGGAAAAGATTCTTCAACTTCTTCATCCCTTTGTGACTAATGAAATACTATATGGCAAAAAAAAGTGTAAGGGAAAAGATATGAAACAGTTCTACCATAAAAGAAGTATGCTTGAAATGCTAGATGACTATCGACAGGTTTATGTGAATATTTAAGTATTTTAATTTTCATAAACAAAACAAGGAAGTGAAGACAGAGTGACAGATACTTCAGAAATTTTGCAGAATGGAGTGCTATACAAGACACAGCCGATGAGTTAATTTTCAGGGTAATAAATCACTGGCTCCCGGCAGTGGTTTGACCCTGTCTGGAACCTAAATGCCCATCTGGTTTCTCTCACCCTTTCTCTCCTGGATAGGGGGCAGAAGATGATCAGAGGGCTTGATCGCTTTCCCTATGAAGACATGTTGTGATAGTTGCTGTCTCAACCCTCTGGAGAAAGCTCCAGGCAGACCTTCCATTGGTCTTCCAGTACCTAATGGAGGCTACAAGAGAGCTGGACAAGGACTTTTGAAAAGGAACAGTATTAACAGAACAAGGGTTAAGAGCTTTAAACTGAAAGAGGGTAGGCTTAGATTAGCTATCAGGAAGACATTCCTTAACTGTGAGGGTGATGAGGCATAGAATATGTTGCCCAGAGAAGTTGTGATTGCCCCGTCTCTGGCAGTGTTCAAGATGCGTCTTTGAGCAGCCTGTTTTAATGGAAAGTGTCCCTGGCCATGGCAGGGGGGTTGAAACTAGAGGATTTTAAGGTCTCTTCCAACCAAAACCATTCAATGATTCTGTTATTTTGTGATTTATTTTGTTTTATTTCAGGTATGTTATCAAGACTGTCTTAGCCATAAATCCCAAACACAGCAACATCCAGGCTCCTATGAAGGAAATTAACTCTCCCAGACAGAATAGAATAATCTCCACCCCTTATTCTGCATCATTAACCTCATACTGAAAAACACAAACTGAGGAGATTGGGATTTTGGGGTGGAAACCATTGTTCAGAGACTAGCAGGACATCAATCTTGTCAATAACTGACTTTGCATTGCATTATTTTGATGGATTTTTTCCTTCCTCTTCCCTCCATTTTTTGAATGATGTTTTTTCCCACCCCAGGAGTTTCCTCACTTTTTTTTTTTTTTTCTTTTTTGTTTCCCCATCTCTTGAAGGGTCTGAAGTGAACAAAGGACTGTGTAGTGCTCATCTTCAGTGGTATCTATCCACTACACCCCTGTATTCATAGACTTTACTTTAGAGAGTTGAAAGTTAACTGTAAGATTGGATGAACAGTTGAGTGACAGAGCTGGAATTATTTTCTTTTCATCCTAGACAGCAACTTTTCTGGTATGACCCATACCAATTTTTTTTTGTTATTCAAATATGAGTTATTGATTATGTAATACTTTAGTATTTTAGAAGAGTAAGTTCAGTACTTTAGTAAGCAGAAGTTTAGTAAGTTCTGCAGTTAGCATCTTCCTTATCAAGCAGAACATCTCACCAGGAATACATAATTCTAATAGTTCATCAGACTGTGAACTTTATCACCTTTTAGCCTTGTGTTACACTTCGTGTACAGTTTTGCAGAAGCCTGTTGAGGACTCATTTTTTTCAGAAATCATTCTTTAGACCATTGCTAAATTACTCATTCTTTGGTGTGAGTACATCATCTTGTCCCTTTGTCATTTATAAAGAAACATAAGGCATTAATCACGAGGGTGTCCTAGTCTGACCAGCACAAGGAAGTGAGATGGCTAAGTTTGAGATTAGCATTTTATTGGACCAATGGGAAAGCATTTTCTAGTTCTTATTCCCTTTGAACGAAGCCCGGGCAGGTCCCTTTCCCCCCGGCCGTGGGCAGGCACACAGCTCTGCCCTCCCGGCCCTGCCCAGGGTGGGGGCGGCGGCGGGGCCGGGCTGGGCTGGGCCCGGCCGGGATTCTCCGCTCCTG
>VXBS01005135.1:41926-70408 GCA_013400255.1 Sitta europaea | reverse complement strand
GGGTGGTAGCGTTCTAGCTACCTCATGAACAGAGGCACCAGTGTTAGAAGTTTGATGAGAAACCTCAGCCCCAGGCGTAAAAGGAGAAGACCTCTGTTCCAGAGATGGGTGAAAGGATGTTAGAACTGCTCATCCTTAAAAATGCACCCCAATAAGCTGACATAGACCAAGAACACAGTTGTAAGGAAAAACTGTGAAAGATGAGAAAAACTTCACAAAGGCAGATCTCGGGCACCTGCAGTTTGTGAGAAAAATGAAGCCACAAGAGTTCTTTTCTTCTAAGAAGCTTTCCATAGCATTAGCAAAGAATACTTTTCTCTCTAAATGAACCAAAAAAGACTATTTGTAGAGATAAAAAACTAACTAAAATTTCTAAGTGTTGTTGTCTTTACATTGTTGGTTAAGAAGAAAAAAAAAGAGTTGTAGGGAGGGAGGAAGAGTGTTTTGAAAATTCCATCCTCATTCTTGTTGTTTTTCTTTCTTTTAGTGTTAGTTAATAAAGTCTTATTACTTTTAAGCTTAAGCCTGCCTTGCTCTTAATTAGAACCTTTGAAATTAGCAAAATTAAACCAAAACAGAGGGAATGTTGATTTAAGAAAGAGATCCCTTTATTCTCAGATAAGCATTTGGTTAATTTTTATTGTACACTGAAATTCAAACCCCTAAAATTTTTCAGCTTAAGATCATGCTGGTTGAACCTCAGAGTTGAGGAGATTCATCTTTATATGGATGTGCCATAGAGAAAGAGAAATGAGAGTTCTAATTAGCCACTCCATGTCACAGTACAAGTACTTTCTCAATGTACAGATGAAAGACAGAGGCTGGTATTGGTTATTATGATTAATAGAAACAAATAAATAAGGTAACAAATAATGTTACCACAGCAACTTTATTCTACATTCCTAGCTGTGTCTCCTCATTTCATTCCACACAGTGACAACCCTTGAAGCCGCGAGTCTTAACTATCAGTCATAGGAAACTGCATCTCTGAAATAGCCAATTTGCACAGAGGCAGTCCTGGGAAAATATATCAGTGAAGGAATTGGGAGGTAGATAGAAATCATGACATAAAAATTAACCTTCTATACTAGCTGCTCCTGGTGGGTTATTAGTGAGGTATTGGAAAGAACCACTGTAAAGACAGGGACTTGTTTACAGTTCCTAAATTCTACTGTATTCCCAAGACATGAGGCCAAAATAAATATTTCTGCGAAGGGCATATTACAACAATAAGCCCAGTGACTGTAGCTGCTCTTACGTCAGAGAGCGGTGCCCAAAGCCCATATGGTGGAATATGTCAGTTTTTTAAAAGAGTAGGAGCTAGATTGCACTTTACAATTCAGTAGTGCTGAGGGGGTTAAAATAAGAGAAATTTTAAACCCTCACCTCTTAGATTTTATGGCTAATTTAACAAAAATTTAAGGGTCCACAAAAAAGACATTTAGGTATTTTTCCCACTAAAATTCAAGAAATATGAAATATAGTTACCGAAATCTCTGGGCACTCAGTCTCCTCCTCGTACACAATTAAAATATTACAGTATTATAGCATAGCACATTAAGAAAAAACTCCGAAATGGTTTTGAAGTGCATATTATTTGTCTTTTTATCATGTATAAAATATAGTGTCTCTTGTCATATAACAATTGAAAAATATTTAAATTGGGAAAATGCTTTCTAAAGAAAGCATCCATATCATATATACTTATTTGAAGCCATACAGTAAACATAACCTATGTTAAAATAAGCATAGTATTCAACTGTATTTTCTCCCTTTTTCAATGTATTGATTTCATTTTAAAGCATGTGTGATTTAATTCTGTGATTCTATTTTTGTCTCCTCTCTCCAAGAACGAAGGCTGGAGTGTGAAAGAAAGGCAGCAGAGCCAGTGAAGGACCACAAGCCTTATGAGGAGTAGCTGAGGAACTTTGTGGCTGTTTTACCTGGAGAAAAGGATGTTGAATGGTGTGCACGTCTCTTCTTTTATTCCTTGTTCTAGACACTTCTTTAAAAATAATTTCTGTAGCTGTTATTTAGGGAACTTAATTAAAAATTAACAGCCAAAATGCTGAAACATTAAAGGACAAAGAAAGCATTCTAGATAAGCAAACCTTAAATTCTTCTAAGTTTTTATGACAGTTTGCTTGAAAACATGCTTCATTACTAAACTGGTCCATGCTTTTTAGACACAAAGAAAGAAAAAACAAAAAAAAATCCCTACAAAATTTTAAAGGAAAACTGGACTTTTTTTTTAAATTCCATTTTTGTAAGTTACAACATTGCCTTCAACCCTTATGGATACATCCACTAATTCATCAATCTAAAGTGTACTGAATGAAGACAAAAAATGAAATTGTTTACACCATAGTCAACATAATTTAGGAATTCGATTTCTCTCAACTAGTAAGAGTTTTGATGATATAACAACTGGAAGACGTCATTGATGAAAAATGACTACACAGATTGGTAGGATCATATACAAAATTTTGAGGAGCTTTCATGCATGGTGTTGGTTAAAAACAGCATTTTTAAGCATTCAGTACTTCTGACTTCCTGATTTCCTAGCTGCCTCTGAATACTGTTAGCTGCCATGTGTTGAAGAACACTCTCTGTTCCATTTTGGGCTATATTTTAACCACACAAAAGGAAAACTATCTCAGTTGACAGCTCAAACCATCATCACAGCACAACCTTGTGAGACCTCCTGAGTTGTAAACCTCTTGTATCTGGAAATAGAGAAATTCTACCAGACTTTCAAGAGAAAGTTGTTCACTTGAGATAACCTTCACTGGTGCTACAAACTAGGAGTTTGACTTTGCTGTAACAGATTCACCTATAAGGCAGCATCTTTGCTATGCTGTATTGTGAGAATGCCTCCAGGCCATTTCAGAAAATGAAACAGGGCTGACATGTGGGTATAACGATGCATGGTTCTGTCAGCTTTCATTGTGGTGTCTGAGCAGATTGCCTCTTCCAGCTGGGCAAACACTGACCTCTTGAGCCACTGAAGTTAATTCTGACAAGAAATGTGCATCAGAGGCTTGAAATGTCATGCTTCATAGTCCAGTATATTAATATAAAATGAAACAGACTATGATTAAAAGTAGTACACCACATGGTGAACTGCAACAGCTCAAGGATGAATAGGTAATCCATTTTCATACAAATAAAATAAAATTTTATTTGTATGAAATGCAAGTTTTCATTGTTTTTTTTAAATGAGATAAGAACACATATATTCTTTGATTACAACATAATCTCATGTATTAAAAAAACTCCATCAAACAAAACAATTTCACTCACCTCAGGCTTATGTACATGACAGAAACTGAGGGAAATAAACCAATCAGCATTTTCAGGAGTGATCATTTTTGGTACTTCCATTTTGGGTGCATAGCTTAGGAATAAACACACAAAAGTTCTGATCTGATGTCTGACAGTGTCAAAAAATATTTCTGGAGAATCAAAGGTTGTGGACTTTGATATCATTCTTGAAAGTATTTTAATGCTCTTTTTCAAATAGACCTTCCATCCTTGGAAGTGTGTTTTGTGTGGTTGGGAAATTCACATCACTCTGTCCAGCACAGTTCAAGCCACTGTTTACACCCTCACAGGTTTCCTTAGCAGAGAAATGAGCTTCCCGTGCTTCATGGTGTGAATAGCTGCCTCACACACATAATTTATGTACCTCTCACATACTGTCTGTGAGATAAAAGTTCTGACCATGTTGAAATCTGTAGAAATTCTGCCACATTATCACACTTCTGCCTTAGGCTAAATACTGTGAAAGTCATTTGGGGCTGTTGCTATCTGGAGTCCAGTCCTAATCATCTTTAATTATAGATAATCTGTTAAAACTCAGTTTTGCAAAGTCACAAGTAACATAGCTATTCCTTCCTTCTAAAAAGATCAGGATGTCTCTATTTCACTGTTTGGTGCCACTTCAGGCATTTATTCTTTGACTGTTCAGGCCTCTTTCAAACACCACAGGCGCCAAAATAAAATTACTGTTGGGGAACCAAAATATCTATTTAAATTGCTCTGGAGAAGGATAAATTTCTGCTGCTATAAGGATAGCTGCTGGCAAAAACACCCCCTGAAAAACCACCAAAAACATCATCCAAAAAACCCCATAAACAAACAAAAAAACAAGACAAAAAGAAGAAATGAATGCCATATACAGACCTCTGCTATTTTTGTGTCTTGCATGTCATGATGCTTGTCTATTTCTTAATTAAGAAGTACTTCTAAAGACAACAGCCTTTGCTGATATCCCTCTGCTGTGTATACATGAGGTCTGTTGGTACTAAATATGGCACAGTGGTTTGTAGTGACAGTAAAGGATTGTGGTGCTTTGTGAAGATGCAACATTTCCTTCAAAGGAAGAGGTATCATAAATCTAAAATAGATAGATCAGAGCAGTAGTGGCCTACCTAGTCCTCAAACTCCAAGTAGATCTTTTTCCTTCTCAGCAACTGATGGGCAAAACTTTTTTCCCAAATGACAAATAAAATTTACACAATGTCACAGAGCACACAGAACAGACCAGTAACAGGCGTTTGTTTTCAAGAACAGTGTTAGATTGCAATACAAACTCACACCACTTGAGAGATCTATTACCTTCTTCTTCCATGCTTGGAAACTAAAACAATCCTAGCATCTGCAGAGTCAGAAGCAGTTTGTTACTAGAAAAGCTATCAACTGATAGTAAGGATGTTAAGAGAATGGAATAAACCTTGAATAATTTTTTTTTCATGTCATATTTTTTACAAAATTCACATTTATAAAGCCTGGTTTTAAATCTGTTTCTCTAATAGTTATTTATTAGATATTTTTCTATCAGTATTTTAAAAAGTTATAGTATCCCTTAAACAGTTATTTGTACTTTTTCCAAATCACATTGCAATTCTTGTGATCAGATATGTACAAAATGAATTTTGTAGTAATCTGCTCAATGTTTCCATCAGAAAGTGATTCCAAGGTCCTGTAATACCACATTCATGGAGTAGCAATTTGCAATTAACAGAAATCTGTAGTCTATAGACAAGAACAGAAATAAACAAGTGAAAAGGTGTTTCATTTTTCTAATGAATCCTTCAGCAACTGAATTCAGAATGTCACTAAAACAGATACTTTCTTCTTGTTTTGGTATTGATGGGTATAAAACACAATAACTGAACATAATACACTAGAAATTTAAATTCCTGCCTTCATTTTTTCTTAGAAAACTATTTGTTAAACAATTTTAGGCATTTTTCCCCTTCTCAAAAGTGTAGATATTTTGAGGTGTTAAGCATGGTTTATTATTAAGCTATTCACAATGGTACCTTTTTTATTTAATAGGTGTTTTGAAGATAAAAGACAATATTTTTATATAGTTCACCTATAACTGGTCTCCTCATGGACATCGAGATATAGACCACAACTCTATGAGTAGTACAAACATCTAGCCAATTCATCATCCACTGAGTGGTTCATTCATCAAATCCATGTCTCTTCAGTTTAAAGATGAAGTTGTCATGTGGGACAGTGCCAAATGCTCTGCACAAGTCCACGTAGAAGACATCACGTGGAAGATTCTCTTCCTTTATCCACCAACACTCCAACTCCAACCACCAAGTCTGTCAGTCACCAGTCTTTCACTTCGTCTCATTGAATACTTGTCCAGATTCATATTAAGAATCTTCGCAGCAAAAAATATTGATACTAGGAAATGATTTTTCAAAGACTGATGCTACTGGTACAATTTATGTCAATTTTTGCTTAAGAATCTGGCAAGAAGCATAAACTCACCTAAACATGTTTGAATAATTTACAGCTATAGCATCCTGGTTTAGTTTTAATTATAAATTTCCTCTGGCAGTAACCCCACTGGAATGACAGAAGAAGAGAAGTACTAATCACATTAAGTGTGGCTGCCAGAAAATGTGGATGACTTCCCTCTGGAATACCCACCTCCTTAGAAAAATATATGAAAGGTTTCCTTAAAATGCAGTTTTTCCAGTAGACAGCAATGACTTATTCAGAGCTAATGTAGGCTTGAGTCTTTTCCCCTGGTCTATCTTCATATAATTAATTAACCTCTAATTATGGGACTGCATCTCATGAATGAGATACTTGGGGACTTTGATAGGTTAATTTTTGGGTAACTGCACCCTACCAGTTCTGGAAGAAACCATTGTCATCTACTGTGTCAGTAGAGGTTAAGGGGAAGAAAATGCATGCAGCTCATCATTCATCTTAATGAAATGTATTTTTTGTAACACTTTCATGGCTTCACAAATATCCCTCAAAAAATCTTTCTTGAGAAATTCTTTTAAAGCTTTGCTTCAGAATATTTAATTATTTTTGGTTTATGAGAAGCAACATTGAAAATGAAGCCAGTGGTAAACAAGTTTCTCATAATACAGTGCAAACTTTTTAATATTTCAGATCACTAGAATTCGTTAGTGGAGTTTCTTTTTTTTGAGTAAAAGCATTCATGCTACAAAATCAACATCTTCATTACAGAAAAGATAATAACATCTTTCTTGTAACAGAATTTGTAGTGAGAATTAATTTCTCCTTTTATTCATGTTTTAAAATTGACTTGAATTTTTACAATCCTTTACAAAAGTAGGAAAACCATGGCTTTATATTCCTACACCACAGAGCAGCTATATTTATTATAGGAATCTACTTCTGTTCACAACAGGACCTGTTATTTACAAATTTGTTGAGGCACACCATCTCATCTGTCCAGGGATTCTCTGCTTGTGATGTACAAAATGAGTCCTTGTAAAATGAGTCCGTGTAATACAAACTATGTCTAACCAGGTTAAAGCATGAAGTTTAACTTTGGTTCATGCCATGTGGTATGGATTGAAAGTTACAGAATTTGGTATGTTCTTGCAACAATACCAGCCATAAGCTATGAACTCAGAGTATTCTTCTTGGGGAAAGTGGGTTTACCTGAAAATCAGATTTTTCTTTTTTTTTTTTTTTTTTTTTTTTTTTTTTTTTTTTTTTTTTTTAATTATACAGCTGAAGTTGTTTTGAGAATTCCACCAATTCCAAACTATCTTGGATAAAAACATCTTGGTGTTACCATGTATGCTGCTCTTTGTACACAGTATTTTACACATTATAAGATTATAATTTAGACATTATAAGATTTTATTGTCTTACAGGAACAATTTAAAAAATAAAAAAAAAAACCCTTAGGAATATAATAATATAGTGAAATAACTATTCAGAAATGCATAAGTTATAGCAAAAATTATATGGTATGAGATGATAACAGACAGCTTTTGCTTTCATAAACATATATGCATATAAAAATGGTGAAGTCTATGAAAAACACAAAGTCTTCAAAAAGCTGAAAAAACTCTTCACAATTATGTCACAGAAATTAACTCTTTATTACTCCATTTGCTTACTAGAGATGACAAAACCTTTTACAAAGTTTATACACATGGGATACACAAAGTTTAAGTATTAGAACTGGGATAATCTCTTAATACTCAGTAAAAAAAAAGAAAGTGAATTTCCAGAACTTGACTTCTATTAAAATTTTATTGAAACTTCGCATACTGGTCTGAAATCCTCAAAATTAATTAATTCATTTAAGCTCTCAAATATGGAAGCATATACATAGAATATTCCCTATTTGGAGATGCATTTCTTTTGAACTAAGTGGAATGGGTTTAAAAAAAAAAAAACAAATAGTGAGACCGAGAATTAAAGAGATAATTTTCAAGGCAGAACATGCATCTCACATAAGTATCTCCTTCCTAAATCCTGTTTTGTATCATTCAGGAAGTCCTGAGGAGTTTTTTTCTAGTTTGTTTTTTTTTTTTTTTTTTTGTTTTGGTTTTTTTGGCTTTTTTTTTTTTTTTTTTGGGGTGGGGAGAAAATAATCATTTTTCTTGTAAGCCATATAAATAAAACTCATAATTTTAAAAGCAGGTTTGCTGGAACATATGTGGAATACATATATCAGAACAATTGTATAATATGTTTCTTTGCAGTAAGAACATAGTAGGAAGGGAAGTACTACTGACAGAGACCCAAAAGCACACTTATCACCTTTTATTCACAAGAATATAACAAAGTAGTAACTACATTGAAATAATGAAAATTTTAATCCCCCAAGTCATCTATATAGACTGTAAATTAGACTGGTTCTGCAGCTTTTATTTCTTTTTGTGTAGGTTTTGAGAAAACTGGACAGTCCTGACCAGCAGTTAGGGTGCAGTGGGAAAATTAGCATTTTCTGATGCAAAACTCTACAATTGGAAATTACTTTTGACCAGGTCTTCAATAAGATTGCCTTAATTCTAAGCCTGCTCACTGTATAGCAAAATTGATTTTGCCTACTCAATAACCTACCTGCAGTCAGGAGGCAATTAGAGTGTACCATATTCTTCATTGCTTTTCAAATTGTGAATCTTACTATGGATCACCAATGATATTAGCTAAGCAAGGGACAAACTATTCTGAAATGCTTTTCAGAAAGTAATCCTCATAGGGACTGAAACTAAAAATCCATTTTGGTACTACAATTGAAAAGAGTATAAGCTTTTCTAATCTTCTGGAGAAAAGTGCATTTATCTTTCAGTGATGACTGACACCCTCATGCAGAGTCATGTAAAGATTTTGCCTTGAAACTCATGACAAGCCTTGAAATCCATGACAAGACTTACCCATGTCTTGAAATTCATGACAAGTTCAGTGTTCCAGCTGAAGTTAAACTTTCTAACTGTTGCATTGGAGAAAACAGCAATGTGAACAACTAAGTCTACACACAGCACCAAACTTGCCGTGTTGCTTTTACTTAATTTTTATGATTGTCAATAGCCTGTTATGCTTACTGGGATTCAGTTCATGAATTCTGAACACACAGAGCTCAAAATGTTGGATAAAGCATTCAAACTCCAAAAGTAAGAGCAAGAAACTTTTTCAAATATTCAAAGCAGGGATCTCAGGTCAGTTTTATGGACCTTTGAACATCCAAGCAGAGAACAGGAAATCAGTAAGTGGCCCTCAGAGAATTACATTGTTATAAAGAAATTTACTACTGGTATGTAACTTTTGGACTGAGAATCTATTCTTCTAAGTTCCCAGCCAAAGTGAGCTTTTGCTGAACAGTGGGGACCACTTTGTGCTTTTGTATGATCTTGCTTTTACCCACACCAGATGTGTGCCAGGATTTTGATAGAGCTTAAAGACTTTTATATGCTAGGAAGGCAAAATATAACATTTCATTATGTCCTGGGGGTAAGAGAACCTTTCAAAAAGTCTTCCGAGAGAAATTAATCTTCTATATGCTTTCAATGTATTATAGTTTATAAGCTACTAAATAGAAATATTGGTAGTAACTGATGTCCCATTTTCCTTAGTGCCCCTGCTTCTACATATGAATGGAAAATGCTCTTTTAAAACTTATTTTCCTGTGGTTACTGAAGCATGAAGGCGGCATTTTAAAGATGTAGTCTCATTGTGAAAGCTATTACATATTCATTATTGCCCCATCAAAGTATTTAGACTCAAACTGAGCTACCGAAATCCTGGTTGCCCAGAAGTATGGGAACTGCTAGGGAAATGAGACAAAAGGTAAGTCCCTTCAGTTGTCTTAAATAAAAGCTTGGATCTGAAAGGCTTTGACTTTAATTTTTAATGTTAAACCACCTTCTGAAATCTCCACCCTTTCAGAAGACTAAGAGACCAGGTGCTGAATACTGAAAATATAGAAGCAAGGTGAGTCCATAAATGTGCCTTAACTAGCAACGGTTTTGGGAAGAGGAGTGTGTTTCCAAAACTTCCTTAGACCTCTTAGGTTAATCTTCTTCTGTCGAGTCAAATCTCCCAAGACGTTTGACTCTTGTCACTGCCCAGTTCACTGGCTCTTGGAATAAACTGCTAATTTGTTTTCTTCAGGAGTTTCTGATTTTATGTCTTAACAGCAGCTAAGAATAAGCCTCATGTTTCTGAGGAATGAGGGACAATACACCATAAACAATCATACACATGATGTAGGGTTTAATAGTTGTGGTATATTGGCACAATGTTGTAGTTGGAAATGGAGTGAGGTAAAGCTGATTCTGTCATGACAAATTCAAGGTTTCAAGCAGTACAAGGACCTAGCTCTCCTATGTACTTTTACTGTTGGCACAATGTTGCTACACCACAGTGTTAACTCTTCATTTTGGCTGATTTATTCTGTGTCCTGCTGTCAGCATGGGCCTTGTGACAAATTCATCCTATTCTGTGTTCAGTATGGTCACACCATAACTTGGCATTTCTGTCCAGAAATACCTACAAGCAAACAAAGGTTCTATTGTTTTATTGCTGCAACTTTCATCTTCATCAGAACTTTCTGCATCAGGCTAAACTGCCTAGAGAAAGATATCTGAAAATATTTGAGGTGCTTCGAACTCGTCTCTCATTCATACATTTCCTTAATATAATAATACTTATTTTACATATTATTATATATTAAGTAACATGCAAAAATGCAATTATTAATGGAATATTTCAGGTTTTGTGTGTAGTATCCCTCTGTTCCTCATGAGCAATTACAATGCTTCCTAGGTCCGATGGAGCTGAGGTGCTATCCATTAATATTTGGAGATGCCTGTTAACACATTTTAATAGTTCATGTCACTTGAAGAGAAAACTTCTAATAAAGTTCTAGGGATTTGTAGTCCTAGATATGGTGGTTGTAAGCTGAGAGTATTCCTTTCACAGAGGATGGAACCATGTCTCTTTTACAGCAGCAACAAATTTGTGGATTGGCTCAGCTGTGTCCTGCAGTGTAGAGTTCACTGTATCAGGCTGTGTCTAGAAAGTGAAATGCTAATTTTTTTCCCCCTAATTCTTCTTCACCTATTCATTCTCACATCCCAAAACTGCAGTTCTCAGAAGAAACTTATTTGTTTTAATATTCTTTTAATGGCAAATGAAATCACAATCTTATAGTCTCGTGACATTCGTAGGGATAGCAAAAATTTTTCAATGGCAGAGTGCAGTGGAGTCTGGAGAGAGATGTGCCTTGCAAAAAAGAAAACTTGTTTCAAACCTATGTTAGTTACAGCAGATCAATATGCCAGTGAAACCACAGAGGGCAAGTGATTTTCATTCTGATATCAGCAAGTGGGAGAGCCTCCTATGAACATTTTTCTTCTTCATGTTTCAGCACACATATTGGCAAAATAATCAAAAGATCCAATGGAGAGAAGGCTAGTGATTTTTCCTCTGTTTGCTGATGAAATTTGGACCTAGTGACTGATTTCTGCCAAGGAAGCATCAGCCATGGTTAAAAAAGCTACTTGTCCTACTAACATGCCTCACATCAGAAAATGCTCGGTTATCATTTTCTATTTCTGTTTGTCTTCTGGAGAACTTTGTTTCATATTTTTCCTAATGAAGGAAATAAGGACTCCAAGGTCCGAGTGAAAAAATAAGGATAAATATTATTTTGTAAAGTGTAAACATATAAGGTATTTGGGAGTAAAATATTCAAGGAGTCTATCAGAAAACTTGCAGACAATATGTACAGCTTAAACAATTTCTTGTGTGCTTTGGTGATTTTTAAGTCTTAGTTATATACGGAATATGAAAAAACTACCTGAAATTGGAAAGACTATTTCTGTTACAACTTGATTTCTCCTTCAGCATTTCTACTTATGTTGGCTCTCAAAAAATCAAATTCAATAGAGCAGGAATCATTTGTGTAAAACCTTGAAATCCCAGACATATATAGTCTGGGAAACTGGATTTTCCTTATCATCCTTGCAAAGAGTAGATTGCATATGATGTTGGATAACAGATTTAGATGTGAAATTGATCTGACTGGTTATATTAGGCTGGTAAGTAAATAAATAGAATGATATATTTAGGGAAATTCTGTAGTTGATTGAGAAAAAAGGCATATCTTAATATAAAATTGTGATAGATGTGAGAACAGTAATAGGCATATTGAATACTTTCATTAGTTAGAAAGATTAAAGAAACCACATTTCCTCGAATTTGGAGTTTTGTTACTACGAAAACAACAGAAAATAGAGAGAAAAATGTATTTGCTCATTCAATGAAACAGGCTTCATTCTGCAAGACAGAACAAATAAAGCCAAAATGTCATAGCAAGAAGTGAAATTAATAATAATATTATGGAATCAGGAACCAACTTATTTCTAATAAGAAATATGTCAGATTCCCTTGATTTGAAAAAAACCCTGATATTTCTCTTGTGGTAGCTGTGTGAATTTCAGTCTGATCCTAAATAAGAATCTTTTTTGGTCCTTTAGATAATTATTTAGTCTGTAATTTGATTCTGTTTTTCTTTGGTTGACGATCAAATAAGAGACCCTGTTTGCTTGTAAACTGTTTTATGCTCTGTGCAGTACATGGGAAAGTAAAACCCAGAGTTTACTTCAAAAATGGATGTGTGGTTGCGAGCCTAGTTTTAAACATGTTGAAAAAAAGAAAATATGATTTAAAAATTCCTTTCTGTTAGAGTATGAAACTAAAGGAATACATTTATGGTTTATGGTTTTCATAAGTCATATTTCATAACAATAATTTATAAGTGGAATTTAAATTTTTGTGTATCATAGGTTCTTGAAGATACCTGCATCAATTCTGGTGATTTTAGCTTTACACTCTACTTATTTTAGGCACCTCAGATGGATTTATTGACACTTGACACAACCTCTTGGTCATTTCTGTTATTTGGCAGAATATGAGCATATTTGCATCTCTGAAGCTTAGCAGGATAAAGCAAAAAGTAGGTATTGAGCAGCATGAGTAGATGAAGTACACTAAAAAGGGATGTTTGCCATATTTGAAATTAAAAAGATGGTGTGGTCAAATTGTTGTCTATCCTAAAGAAGACTTACTCTTTGAATTCCCACATGTATATATCAACATAGTATGATTATGTTATTATTCACCTATATTTGCTTGAGGTTGCTTTTGCAGGAGAAAAATTTCAGGTAGACATTTCATGTAGTTAAGTCTGATGTTTTCTTTCCTTGTGCTGTTTCTGTTTGTCCACGGATATGTATGTTAGTAATAAATTATTCTTTAAAATTTCCTAACTATCCCAGCATAGGATAAAGGATATCGACAATTAAGGATTCTTTACTTAAAGTACCTTACTTCCCAGTTAACTCTTTAGGGACAGGTGTCTTCTGTTCACCTTTCCTACTCTAATGTTAGGACTTATCTGAAAGACCTAAGTTAGCAATTCACCTGCCCTTGCCACATCAATGCATGCTATTGTAATCCTCGAAAGATGACTGAATCATTCATCTCTTCCCATTACCTACAAAGGTTTGGTGGTTATATTAAGTGTAACTAGTGTATTGACCTCAGTCTTTGGGAAATCAAGGTGACAAAGGCTATGGCCAGAATATTATGTTTGCTTAATAGTAACTCAACAGAAGTGATAATTGTGAAAGATATGACCTCAAATTGTCAGAAGCTGATCAAATGCTTCACATTGCACATAAAAATCCATAAATTTGAAAAAACTTAAATCTGATCAGGAAGAGAAATTACTTTTCATATTTCATAATCCAAATAACCAAGTTGTTGCAGACTTTTACAAGAATAGATCCTCCCTGTTCTCATACACTTTACCTGTCACTCTTCTATTCATAATCAATCTGGGTTTTTAAAAAAACCTCTGCAGTAAATAGGATCACATCAAATTGGGTAAGCGTAGGCTGTAAAAGCATTCACTGTTAAAATGAGCTTAGAAACTATTATCTAAAATTTATACAGGAAAATTTCCAAGTACTAACCTACTGCAGTAAGAGTTTGCAGAGCAAAATATACAGAATCCATAACAACAAGAAAAGTCTAAAACTGATAAATGGGTGAAAATCCTTTTAGCTCTGTAATCTTGAATGGAAGCTGTTTGCTGAAAGAATGGTTACTGAAATTAAAGATTGGCTTCATTATTTCAGTCATTTTCATATTTATTTTATCTCATTAACCTTGCCAAAACTGCTAAAAAAAAAAAAAAGAAAAAAAAAAAGAGGTAATTGCACTGAGCTTTCCTCTGCCTGATCTCACTAACCACACTTCTACCTATGAAATAATATTTGAAGAGGTAATATACAATTATATTTATCTGATATCATAGTTATTTATATTGATGTTGTTGCTGTCACTGATACAAGCAGGCATTTTCCCAGTGACTAGTTATAGATGCAGCAATAGGCAATCTAAACAGCTAAATATTAGAGAGCATTCTTGACTGATCTCGGCAAGAAAAAAAGTATCTCTATTGTTAGCATCTTCCAAATCTCCTGTTTCAGGCTGTACATAAACTTTTGTTTATCTTCTTCATTCATCACTTCATCTTTGTTTGTGTTTCCAAATTGCTACCCAACATCAAGTTCCTAATCCCACTTCCACTTAGATTTTGCCAAAACTAAGAAATTCAGCTGGTTGTATTTATGCCTGCCCTGGTTATATCTTCTCAATTCTGATGTTGTCCCACCTGTTAACTTGCCCTTGGACATGTGTCATCAGGACAGACCAGCATCACACCACGGCTGACCCTGATCATTGTCTGCACCCTGGATCCTGTCTCCAACATTCTAAGCCCACACCAAAGCTTCTTGCTAGTGAGGGCATTGATCATGCTTCAGAATATTTAAAAACAGATCCTAAGGAAAGGAGGGGCAACATTCCAGCTTTTTTCTTTATAGCTCCTACCAGTGAAGGACATCATCTAGATTCCATTTGGATTCAGCCAGCTGAACTCCCAGAAGGTGAGACGTGCTCAGGGCCACCACTGGTATTCTTTCCTGTCTATGATTCTGACCATGTCTTCATGCACACTACATACATGACCATATCTTTTGTAGGCCTATACAAATAAACAAAAATAGATTTTTTTTATAGGGTGAGGTTTTCAGTGATATGTAGGATATTTTTCTCTTTCTAAAGAAAGCAATTTCAGGTTATTTCCACCTGAAAAAACATCATTTGTATTACCAGTGCCCTGTTATTTTCTAGTTGTCTTTACATGGCAATATTTGGGCATGCTAACAGGCATTCCTGAAGTTTAACAGTCCAACTAATTTTTGAAAATAAAACAAGTACTGCTGGAAGTTCTTGTACAGTTTTGCCTAGAATCTACATTACTAATAGATCATGTTGGTTTGCGTTGCTGAGAAAGGCCATGTTCAGAGGACTTTTCTGGGCTCAGAGAAAGCTAAGATAAATTAAGGGTTTGTGAGTTCTTATGATATTGAACAGCTAATGTAGTTTGGGGATTTATGTCCTATTACTGCTGGCCATGTTATTGGGACAATCCCATTTAATTTGGTTGTAGAAAGACAATATGTAATGAGCAACTTAAAACATTTAGAAAAACAAAGTTGCTAATGCACATATAGGAACTCACAATTCTAATTTTTCTTCCATCATATTATATTGTACCAAAAAAAAAAAAAAACCTGTTTATAATGATTTCCTTGATGATGAGAGATGTTGTGTACTTTTTCTCATGCAGAGACAAACATATTTTTTATCATGCAGGGACATTTTTAAACAGCACAGTAGTGATAACAGCAAATTCGTGCAACTGAAACATGAAGAGTAACCAATATTTGCAAGCTTTCCATTTTTATTATTGAATGATCTCGTTGCTGAAAAACATAGAGCAGCATCTGGTCTCTTAATCAGATTAAAAATGTGTTAACCTTGTGACAGTGAAGTGCATCAGATGTTTCTGTAAATGTTTAGTCCCTTATTGTTTTTCACTACTGAAACACTTGCTTTATTAAGCCACTCAAACTTGAAAAACAAAAGATATAGACATACAGAAGTAAGAGTCAGGTGAAGAGCACAGTGGCACAGGATTTGTACAGACACAAATTTCTTCAAACCAGGCTGAAGACAGTGGTGACTCTAGGACAACGATGGCCCATACTGTCATTGTGAAAAACAAAAGTAACATGAATAAGACAGGATGCTCCAGGATGGCAGATATCCTCTTTAGGCTGTTATGAGATGGCTTCCTCTTTGGTTTAAAACTAACAATCCAAGTATTTCTAAGTCATGGTTTTGTTTTTTCCTTCTGGAAGTTTGTATTGATTTTAGTTGTTGGATTTTTGGCTCCTTCTTTTTTTTTTCAAATGGGATTTTAAAAGACTTGAAATGTTTTGAAGTCATCAAACTCCTTTTATACAGTGATTTAGATTAATATTAGAAATAATTTCCTTGGATTTTTATTGACTTGATGCTGCTACTGAAATGCTGTATTTTATTATCTTAGAAAATTTTGTTATTTTATTATTTTAGAAAATCTTCTAATTTTTAGTTTAAATATCCTAACATCCACCTTCTTTGGCAGCACATTATTTATTCCACCATCATACCAAATTTTTGTGGTCCACAGGCATTTACAGCACAAATACATTTACATTTTTTTATTTAATTTATTTTTTTGTTATATGGACAAGATTTCAGCAGAACTATTTACGATAAAGTAAACAATTTTCTAATGAACAGTTTTCTGATGAACAATTTTCTGGTGTCCTGTGCTACAAGCTATGGCTGGGAAGCTCCTCTATATATTCTGAGATAACACTTGCCATTTCATTACTGAATTATCACTAATTTTATAACATCATAAGATGATGGAAAAAACAGAATCTTTTTACACTAGTCAGCTGCAATTAGTAGGCTTGTAGCACAATTTGTTATTAATCTCCAAGGACAGGGATCTTGCCCTCTATGATTTATCTGATTTTCCATTACTCTGGTTATCGCATTTATGTGGCTCTTCATTCATGGTATCTTAATATCCTTCTGAATTGCTTCCATGCTTATCAAAGTCTTCCTGGGCCACTGCAGGTTAATATGAATTACTGTTACTTTTAGGAAGTCACAGTTTGATTTTGATTGATTGTGGTTCAAACAAGAAATAGAATAAAGAACCACTGAGACAAAGAAGAAAAAAATGGAAATTCCTCCTCTTTGACAATAATGAAGATTATTTTTAAGTAGATATTAATTACTCTTTGCAACTGACCATTGAAGGGCCTAATTCTTCCCTGTGTTAACTAGGACTTGGTAAATTTTGGGTTCTTGTGGTAGAAATGCTTACTGTGAGATAAAACTGCCTTTTAACCCACAGCATTTCAATTAAAATTTTCCAAAGTGTCCTGAATTATAATATATGCATAACACAATGACAATATGAGGATTTTAAAATAATAACTGAGCTTTGAAGAAAACGCAAGCACAGTAATCCAGACTTTGTTTGATCATAATTGAAAGCCAGGAGGTTAGAGATGAAACAGAGACACTTCCATTGTCATTGACAGATCCTATGACTAGATCCTGACAATCATATTATTTATTTATTTATTTGTTAGGCTTATTAATTATTGAGCCATTCTCAGTGCAATGTCTTGCAACAGCTTTCATGTACAAAATTAGATATGTCAATGTTCACTTAAAAGAACTGCTAATTTGCAAATTATATTATTGAGATTTCTATGTGGTGAGAGAATTACTTGTGATTTTGATTAGATTTTCTTAATCAAAAGCTGTTAAGCATTTTTTAAAATTTTTATTGACACTTTACTATTATCTTATTAAATCATACAAAAACTGTTCCAAAGTTTTATGAATTTTTAAATCTAAATGTCTTATTATTATTTTTATTTCAATGAGTTAAAGATCATTTTTATTAGCAAATGTACTACTAAATATACTGTTTGTGGTTTTACTGCAAAAGAATATTTGACTGGAGAGAAAATAAAACCCCAATGCCTTTGACAATGCATTGTAGTTTTATTTCATGGAAATAAAAAAATAATTCCCAATGGTACTTAAATATATGTTTCAATCTCTTAATATGTTGCACTTTCAAGTGTCGTTTTGTTTTATCAAAAAAATGTCAAGAAGGATTCAAATTCCCAAATAAGAAAACATTATTTGTTTTGACTTGTTTTAGGGATTTCCTTCCTTATTCTTTGATGGTAGAAACTTATGACTGATGTAGTAGCATCTACGTGGTTTATATATTAGGCTGCTGTTCAACATAGGTGATACAGAGATCAAATGTTTCGATGGTAGTTTCGTGGTTCGCCTGACAAAATAGTTGTCTATTTCATTGTTGATCTCTTCTAAAATTTTGAATTCTGTTGTAGTAGTTGTTCTTCCCCTGACCCCTTATTTCAACATCTATTATATAGAAACTCTTCTCTTGTTGCTAAAGGCATTCATGAACATTGTGGAGAACAAAATATGATTCTTCTCATACACAATTGTTACTGTTCAGTTTCGTCATTCATTCTGAAACCACGCAAAAGAGTCTTAAAGTCTCAGAGAAAATTATTCTATGTCATAAAAAGGTCCAGGCTTATTTTTGTCTTTCCACTATCCTTCCAATCCTCCTAATATTTTATTTCATATCCTTTCCAATATTTATATGCAATTTTTTATTTCCAGATAGTCAAGGAAAAAAATAAACCTGTAAACCTGTAAGCAAGACCTGTAAGCAAGACACTAAACTTCTACATTTTCTTAAATTTTCTCAGCTTTCCCAGATGAAGTGACAGACTGAGTTTGTGGCTTTATGTAAAGTTGTTCCCAAACAGTAGATTATAATACTGCTGCTTAAGAAGAACTTAAAAAAAAGTTGTCCATACAGTACTGAATTTATGTTCAAAAATATTTTCCAAAAATTATAACTGTGATAAAGAACAGAATAAAACAGCCTTTAAATATGATTGTGAAAATTGAGGAGTCACTCAATTAATTCCTTTTTTATAAAGTATTTTCACCTTGTCTATGAAGACAAAAAATTTGATTAGCATAGTTTATAACAGTATGGTGTCTTCATGTGGCAGCCTATGAAACCAACAGTGAAAATTTCCTTGTCGCATTTTCAAACTCTGCTTTTTTGACACAATTTTTTTGTGTCAGTCTTGGCTGATGTCCACTGGTGAGTGATGAATATCTGTGAATCCAGATGTACAAGGCTGGCTAGGATGTGTTTTAATGTTAATTTGAAATTGGGCCTTCAGATGGTGATATTTCCATTTAAATATCACACAGTGGAGCCATAACTCTGAAATATATTCTGAAAATCCAAGATTTTAACTTCTGGTTTAATTATAGTTTCTGCTTCTTTATTGAACACTATGCCTATGGAATAGTCTGAGAATTATCTGAAAGAGCTTGCACTGGTTATGTTTTGTACTGCCACTTCTATAAGTTGCTCCAGATGCTCCCAGTAATTCAGAAACACGTGAAATAAGACTTAATCGAATGCATCTGTTCATTCTTGTTATAAATGGCACCAAATAAGTGGAAATCTTTAAAGATTCATATTTAAAGATTTCATATTTAAATATATGAAAGTATCTATCAGTGTACAGATTATGAACTGGATTCTATTAATCATTTTTTCAAAAATTATCTATCTATTAAGAATTTATTTTATTCCCTGTTCTTTCTAGAACACTAAAGGAAATGTACTTTAGGCATATTATCTCCTCACGAACATCACACTGAGACATCCGTGTTGCATCTTACATAAAAATCCAGAATCACATGTAGATTATTCTTCTGTCCAAAACTTCAGCAGTGTTCACAGTTACTTAAGACAGAGTTTCCTGATTTTATATATCTGTGCCCATGTGTGTGTCCATGTAGAAAGGTGAATGCTTATCTTGATCATAAACTTTCAACATGTCATGCTGTCCACGTAGTATATAGTAGTTATCCAGAATGATTTAAGTAAGAATTAACATAAAAATGTTCTTTGGAGTAGAGAATAAACATACATACACAAGGGGGATTTCCTTTGAATAACTGCAATATCGAACAGGGTAAAAAGGTTACACTGAAGTAAATACATTATAAAGCACAAAGGACAAACACAAACTAAAAAATATTTTAGGTGCTAGTCAATCATACAAAGATATGCATGGAGATAGTTAAATAATTTATTTCCTTAGTCTGAAAAAAGTCTGCATTGGTAGATAATTATAATTTGGCATTTCTTGAATTTGAATATATATCAGTTGAGCTCATATGATATCAACTGATCTCATATGAGCATGAATCACTTGTGTAGATTACATTTAATGCTGTGTTATGATTTAACAGAAATGATATTATTTGTGCACATACCTCCATCATTCTGCTTGAAGTAGCTATCTGATGAATGATCTTCACTAAATTACTTTTTAGAACTTTGAACTGTTGTTTTTCCCTTCAGATGTATTATAATAAATTGATTACCTGCATCTTAATTCAGTTTTATACTGTTGAGTATTACTTATTGACATCTCTACAAACACACTCTATATTTTTATATCCCTTAGAGATGAAAAAATTAGTTCATTCATTTATTATTTAAAAAAATCAGTCTATCAGTCGGTAAATAAAATATGCTGAACATAATTTTTTCGTGGTTATCTCATTTATGGTTAATTGCAACCAGTGCTCAAAAGTTTTCTTGGGTGCGATTCCACACTTTAAAAAAGTCAGGAATCATGTTGACAGAAAGCATAGAGACCAACAAGTACTAAAAAAAGATATTATTTAATAAATTGATAATTTAAGTTTGTTCTAACTCCTCTTTCTGGTTTATGGGGTTGGTTGTTTCTTTTTTTCCTTTTGCTTGAATTGATTTCAGGTTCAGTTCTTTAGTACTGCTCTCCCTTAAAAATTCAAAGGCAGATTAAAAGGATTCAAGAAATGTCTGATCATCTGCCATTGTTTTATTTCTCATTTCACTCCAGCAACAGTTTTAGTCAGATCAGCTGCAACATACTGCAAACACACCGTGGAGAGGGAGCTTGTAGCTTGCTTTTGAAAGCTGGCAAAAAAGCAGTATAACTGCATGAGAGAAAAGATAAGCACTGAGAAGAGAGCTAACACATGTGGAGTCTCTAAAAAACAGTCAAGTTTGAATTTGAAATGCTTACTGCAAATATTGTCCAATGGTGAATAGGGTTTTTTGTGCATATTTATATACTGCAGGAATTAATTGTTCTTGGGAGTGAGAAAGACACCTAGTGATTAAGGTTAACACTTATGAGTTGATAAAGTGAGAATTAAAGTTTATTTTACAGTTGTATTTTACAGAAGCATTTTAAGTATAATTAAAATTTAAAGATTTCCAAAATCGCTCACACATGATGAAAAATATTTAAAGATAAAATGGCAATTTTTCTTATTGCTCAAGAAGCATTGGATAAAAATATAATTAATCCAATACAGTGTCTTAAAAAGAATGTTTCAGTGGAGTTTCCAACTGGAATTTAAATAAACATTAATTCTAGGAGCCCACAGCCAGTGTTTATCAAATCCTTTTATAATGTCAATAGCTTTAAATGATACAAACAGCTAGCTTTAACTTATAAATTTAGTAGTTCTAAAACTCTGATATTTTTATAGTTTGATATAAGTCACACAAATAAGTCATAATGGTCTTCCAATTTTTACATATATGATTATATTTACATTGCATAAATATTTAAATTTTTATTTTGTTGAATATTTTTAACAAGTTCATACAAAGATAGTATTTTTGCTCTTTGTTTCTCATAAACGACAGCTTCTTTTATCTGAATTACTAAAATTTCCAACAACTAAACTTTTGACAGGAAGTGACAGATCACTTAACAGCATACATTTTTAAGAACTATGTTTTGATGCTAAAATTTCTTTTACTCCTATATTCACAAAAAAGAAAGAAAGGGAAAAAAATCCCAAACCCACAAACACTCATCATTTCTTTAATTACTAAAACAATTAGGAGCTTAATGAATCTCAGGAATATACTCTAGGTTATCCTAGGTAACCATCATATTTGCACTGCCTGACAACTGCATCATCCAGATTCCCATTAATTTTACAATGCAGATAATGAAGGAGGATGATTTTTTGTCAGCCCTTCACTAATGTTGCTATGACACATTGGATATCTAAAAAGATCTCCCATTAAGCAGTCAGGATATTTCATGTTCCATATTCCTTATTGCACAACTTTTTATGACTAAGTCTATTTGTTTTAATAATTGCATCTTTGTAATTTTGTTTGTGAATATAATCCTTGTCAGTAATTCATGTCCCATGTACTTCTCCAGTTTTTAAAAACACATTCAGTTCTACCTAGACTGAAATGCCTCTTTAGTATTGTTATGAATGGAGAGGGGAGAGCTCAGACAAATCCTTTCCAGGTTTCTGTCAGTAGGCAGAAGCTTTATTGAGGCAGCCAGCACCCCAAAACCCACTCTCTCTGGCAAGTTCCTAATAATGACCAATCAGGCCTACTACATCATAAATTATTTATTTTAATAGGCTGAGGAAACAGACATAAGACTTAAATAAATTACTAATGACACAGGAGAACACAAAGGAAGCACTAGTAGATAAAAAAATACGGTTCAAGCTAATATTAGTAAAGTTACCTTATGTTATAGCTAGTGAAGAGATAGTATAGATTAGGAGCCAATGTCACTCACCAACAAATGACAGCGATGTGCACAGCATCTCCCAGTTTCTCTCAATCCCAGAGAAGTAACTTGATGCCAACATCTTAACATCAAGAATTCTCCACACACTCAGAGAGTGTATAAGAGATCTCTAATTTCATGAAAATGGTAGTTGTCTTTTATAGTTGTATAAATGCTTGTGTTCTATCACTAATTTTACGTTTTCCTTTCTCACAATTCCAGCCAGGATGTGTTTTGTTGGCTAAGGAGGTTCTCAGCCAAGATAATTCATCACATGAAAAATCATTCCAGCCTTACCTAACCATATGTTATGGGGAGAAAAGCTTTTGCTGTATCAGGGGTTAAAGGTCCTGTCACAGGTGTCACCACCTAAGTGAAATTTCTGCCGAAGATATCACTGCTTTTTCCTTACAGTAATGTTTATGACACTGTCGTGACTACAGATTGCACTTTGAGATTTTATTTTTCCTTATAGAAAAGTTAACTACATTCTGGAGCATGGAAGACTGAAAATATGACAAACCTAATAAACCTCCAATGGAAAAAAAAAAGTTTGCATTGCATTACTTTTCTTTAGTAACTCAGTGATGTTAAAACTGTTACTGTGGAGACATCAAATCTTTCACTCAGTATGAAAATAACATTGTTAATAACATTAATTCCATCCTCCTACAGGACCTCTTAGAAAAATCTTTAAACATCATAATCATGAAAAATAATCCTCATGATGAGAAGCTGAATATTGACTATTTCGTCTAAAGACTGATTAAAAATATTTCATCTGTCTTTACTCCCATTTTTGCTCCATGACTACATTAGCTGTAAGTAGGTGTACAGAAGTAATGAGGTTATTTGTCTTTGAATCTTTCCTACCAGGTAAAGAGTGGGGTGGGAAGAGGGGCTAAGGTCATGCTGCCAGATCCACTAACAAGTTGAGGAATAACTTTTGAGAAAAATAATCTTATCAGGGATATTTTATTATTAGCATGTTCTATGCTGTCAGTCAGTCCACACTGGGTGTAGCCATTTATCTGATCCTTTTTAAGATGGTGGTAAAGGAAAACCAAAAGAGAACAGCCATCAGCGAGTCTAAGGGTGCAAAATGAAGTGCAATTTTCTTTTCTTACCTTTGAGGACAACAGCCTCATGCAATGGAAAATGAAACTTGGTCATGGTCTGCTGCCTTCTGTACTCTGCTATTCTAAAATCCCATCCTGTCCAGGGACCTGCATTCTATAACCAGAAGGAAATAATGTCCTAGGAAAGAGGAGCATATGGTTCCATTTCCCCCGTTAAGTTGTACTACTGCAAGTTTTGATGAACATAAAGCTTTTAAGTTTTAGCTCTGGAAATGTTAACTTGCTGGTACTCTAAAAGCCTTTTTCCCTCACCATAGAATTTGATTGTTACAATTTGCACGTGTTCAAGTGTTAGAAGTTCCCAGTTTTTCCCGACACAAAGTGGTTGACGCTAAATTTCTTACATTTAAAGGCCACGTTGGTGAAACCTTCCAATCATTAGATTTCATTGTGTAGTCACAAAAAAGCCTGAAAATCCTCTACTGTCAGGTATTTTTCTTAATTATTTTTTCTGATGAACTTTTTTGTCTTTCAACGTTTTTAAGTAAAGGATTATACTGTAGTGCTTGTCTTCCAGCAACACTCAACGTGTATTTCATTTGGAATCTTAAATACAGCAGATCACAAGCATCTGTCCTAATTGTTATGAAGAAGCTGAGCAGTAGCAACTGAGCTTCTATCAGGATTTCCACACTACTCATAAGAACTGTGACCCCACTTGCGGTGATGTTCCTGAAACTTTACAGTATTCATCATTGTCTTGAATTGGGTATAGAATATTAGCTGTTCTACATACTCTCTAAATTCTTCCTTTCTGGTGTTCCTCTTTACCATTTTTTTTCTTTGAGAACAATATGAGTGAGAATTTATGTAGAATCAAACTTTGGTTCCAAAATCCATCTTATTTTAAATTACTGATTTACAGAATTATAGAATTCATATAGATGTATATCACATGTATTGCTTACTCTCAAATGCAAAATTTGCAAGCACATGGATTTAGCTATACTAAAGGGGAAAAGTTTTGTTACTTTCATTACCTAGTTCCCCTCATCAACCAGTGTAATTTAGCAGCCATACTAAAAAGTTACCATGTCATATAAATCATAGGTAAAATTTTAGAAGAAAAAATGTAAAAGATACATTTCAAAAATATGCCTTATTATGATATTTCTCTGTTGGATTATAGGGAATTGGAGTTAACAAACCACCTTTAAATTGCATCTACTCATTGCTGTGATAATTACATATAGCATAATATTTTTTGAACAAAATCTAATATGCTACTCAAATGCCTTGGAGAAATCAAAGTATACATCCACACAGTAGTATTTCTCAGGTAGATCAGCAATTCTATCAGTATAAATGTTTTGGAGAAAATCTTCATTCTCTCATTATTCCATCATGCTACAGACTCATAACTGGGTAATAATTCCTTAAAAACGTCTCTCATACTTAAATATGTCTATGAACCTACACTCTGTTTTCTTTCATGTTTTCCAGTTCTTCAGAATTTTTTCATATTTCCTGAACTGAATGAAAACTAAATAATCTTGTTGATGTATCTTGCAATTTTTAAGAATAGAATTCATTTGGAAGCCTGTCTCTAGCTGCATTTGTACAATGTTGGAACTAGGAAGTTCCCTGGATATACTATATGCCTTTACATACATCTTACCTAGTGTGAACCTTGAAATCATCCCTGCAGTCTGTAAAAGCAACAAGTCTGCTGCAACAGTGGCATTTAGGACTGATCAGATTATTTTTTCAGTTTTTCAGTGTAACTCTGATGAATTTTGACTATTATGGTGTTAACAGAATACAAATATTTTTTCAACAAAAACATATTTTTAAAGAGAATAATTTTAATACATTTGACGGTTCTCATTTCACTCCTAATTCTTAAAATTTGAGGAAGGATACAGTGGGTAATAGATAGCTGCTTTAGAGCAGAGCCCTCACTCTGGAAAACCTTTGCATTTTGGTCCTTTAGAACCATACATGTAGGTATACTACTACAGTCCCCAAGAGTAGGTAATTTATAACAGTGTTGACAAACGGTTCTAACTGTACTGTTATTACATGAAACAGTAACAATATTCATACCAGATCATAATCTTTCACTGACTTTGATATGTTTGTCATATTTATCCATTCTGTTATTCACCCTGTAAAATCTCTGATGAATTGCAGTAAAAAATTAAACTCATACATCAAGATCTAATTGAATACAAGGTTTGCTATTACATGAACATAGTAACTTAAAGCATACAAAGCAGCCTTCATGATTTTTGCACCATTCCTTGAAAAGCAGTTCATCTTCTTAATATGAAACCAAAGCAAAACCTGTGTTTTTGACTGACTGCACATGTAGGTACAATGCAGACATAAAAAAAAAAAAAAATTAAAAATGTCATTTAGTGTTGTTCTTCCAAAGAAAAGAATCAGAACAAGGTTTAGGAGATTCTTTAACTCACCACTTTAAAGTGAATCTGATTCGTAATAAATTTTTATTGACTGAAATACAATCCTACAAACTAAACTGACATTCAATTTAGAAGCTGAAAGAAATACACAGATGGAGTTCTTATAATAACTTTCAGCAGAAGTTATGAAATATGCTTGCAGAATTTAACCTATGACTAAAATTTTGTGATTCAAATAGTTCATCTGGAGAGAAACTTTGTCTTATTGCAGAAGCTACACTTTGCCTGAGATTAAAGACAATGCTCACCTTTCACCATTTTGCAGTTTTCACAAACATGCCATTTCTAATATATGGTGATAATTTCATTAACATTGTCAAAACCTGAAAACTGAATGGAGAAACTTGATTAAAAACCTCTACAGAATCACAGAATATTCTGTGTTAGAAGGGACCCACAAGGGTATTTGACTCCAGCTTTTAAGTGAATGTATGGGGTATTTTTTTCCTTTTTTTTTTTTTTTTTTTTGTGAGTATAGGAGTAAAAGAAATTTTAACATCAAAATGACCTCAGCATTTTTAACACCATGCTCTAATATATATGTCATACAAGAATCTCCCTATTTTTCATAGTAAATCTGAACACTAAGCATCTTTTTTCCCTATTATGTGGCCTTTAGGCTAATTAATTCTTCTTCCTAATAAATAATTCTTCCTTTCTAATACTGTAAAATTCTTGCTACACCCAAGCCTATATTTATTATTTGCTCAAGTGCACAAATTAATGAACCTGAGAAATTAAATTTCCTTGTACATTCTTCTGTCTCTGCATGGCTAGGAGTTACCCAGAACACTTAACTCTTTTAAATTGTTTTCATCTAATGTGCAGGGAACATGAAAAACTTGGCAATAGCAAAAGGAGGTGATTAAATAGACTTTATTACTCAATTTAAAGACATTTATGTTTTTGTTTGCCTAGGAGAAAAAGACAAAAATTGTTTAAAGAATGAAACCTAGAATTTCCCCTGTACCTGAAAATCCAATCAATGATATGCAACATCAAAGCTAAAATTTGTGAAATATAACATTTATCCTCTCTAGACACCCATAAGTCATGATGGAGTAACCTAGATTTACCCAAATCCACACTAAAGCTATCTACAAAATGGTCCCAAAAGTAGATGGATAAATCTGGTATCAAATTTATCTACAATCTGAACCATGGTACTAAAGAGGATTTAATGCATAAAACTACAGAAAATAAAATTTTAAAAAGTAAAGCATTAAAACTTCAAGTCTTGTGTTGTAGTAATTAATTTTACTTTCTGTTTCAATTTAAGAATAAAAACTTTGTTTAGAAAAGTACTTTTTTTTTGTGCATTATAGCATGCATTCTGCTCTTTGCCAATTAGAAATATGATCTAAACTATTCTAAAAACTACCACCAGGCTTTCACAGAGCATATTTTGACCAAAATTTTAATTTGGCATCTTAAATACATGATGATAATTGGGATGAAAATTTCAGATACTATTTAAATCCTCTCCATTCTTTTTGCACAGAGAATATTGTCTTGATTTATATTATGATGAACAAAATGGATATTCCTGAGCTTGAGCACAAACCAATTTTAAATATTAGATCCTAAAGTCTATGAAATAAATATACAGTTCATAAATGTAAAGGACAGTTCTGCCAATAAATAGTGCATTAAGTATATGCACTTATATATTTATCTAATAATGAAATTTTAAAAAGGATATCCCAGAAGTCAATTAACCCTTTTATCTTACCTCCTGTGCTTCTCCTTCTTCATAAACACTTTTAAAAGTGGGAAATAAACTTTTGCCCTGTGACTTCGTTGTGTCAAGCTGGGCCTTATTTTCTTGTAAATGTTTCTCACAACTTTGGAAGTTTCACATTAGCTTTCTCTTCTTATCCTGTACTACTATTACTACTACTACTACTACTATTATTATATGCTGTTGTTATTGTTGCTGTTATATCTTTTTAATTATTTTTATCTAAATCTTTGTGTTTCTTTCACATTTTTAGGCTTCTGATTCTTTCCCCATCCTACCAGGGAAGTTGGGCATGAGCAAGCAGCTGAGTGATGCTTAAAGACAGCAATACTACATATCCTCATCCTCGCTTCTGGATTAAAAAATAAAAAGTCTATTTAATTAGATAGTTGTTTGGGGGTTTCTAATTCCCTTTGATGTTCTAAATTATTTGAAATACATTTAAATTTCTCTTACACAATGTCTTCAACACCACAAAAATTATTATATCAACTCAAGAAGTGTGCCCTCTAGATCAAGATGCTAATGAAAACATTTGAAAATCAAATATCTTCAAGCTGAGTTTAACCAAATGGCATCAAAATATTTCAGTATTTCCTAGATAAACATATGATAGATAGATAGATAGATAGATAGATAGATAGATAGATAGATAGATAGATAGATAGATAGATTAAGTGTAAAACAATAGT
>VXBS01005135.1:18417-41668 GCA_013400255.1 Sitta europaea | reverse complement strand
GGGTAAATAATAATTTTTATTATATATATATATATATACGCCTCCCAGCTCCTTTAGGGACTGCTCAGCAAAACCTAATCCATCAGTGTGTTTACCTACATTATTCTCATCCCAAAATAAAGCACTATATCAGCTACCATGAAGAAAATTATCCCAGACAAAGCCAAAGGACTCTATCATAAAATAGAAAATCTGTCTCTTACAAGACAAACTATGAATAAAATCCAATGGTGTGCATTCAGATGTCCACATTGTTTTTGAAAGATGGAGATGCTGGTTTCTTGTACTACATAGTTTAAAACCAAATTAGAATTTCCTGGTTTCTGCCTTGTTTAAAAAGTCATGGATTAATCTATATGATCTATGTATTTTTAATTATTTCCTTTCCTATTTTCTCCCTCTAATACGACTATGTGTTTTGGCATGGTTTACAGCAGAATCTCACTCACTGACATCTAAAATGTGACTGCATCATAAAAAATAAGCATAATTTATTGAAGATCATATTGAGGTTATTTAGTGTGCAATCCCTGTGTAAAGAGCAAAACCAAAGTCAAGCAGCCAAACAGCTTGACAGCTTTCCCTCCATTTTTCCCTGAAAAAAATATGACTGGTTTAAATCATGGGTCCAAAAAATGAGCCTTTTAACTTTTGAGCNAAAAAAAAAAAAAAAAAAAAAAAAAAAAAAAAAAAAAAAAAAAAAAAAAAAAAAAAAAAAAAAAAAAAAAAAAAAAAAAAAAAAAAAAAAAAAGAAAACCACAGAAACAAGCCAAAACCCAAAAAACAATTACCGCCAGATATCGTGGACCAGTGTTGTGGTTTAACCCCACAGGTGTTGAAACACCTCTGTCATGTCTTCATTGCTCCACAATGAGATGGGGCAGATAATCTAAAGAAAGGTAAAACTTATGGGATCAGAGAAAGATGATTTATTAGAACAGAAGAGGAAGGGTAAATAATAATTTTTATTATATATATATATATATACGCCTCCCAGCTCCTTTAGGGACTGCTCAGCAAAACCTAATCCATCAGTGTGTTTACCTACATTATTCTCATCCCAAAATAAAGCACTATATCAGCTACCATGAAGAAAATTATCCCAGACAAAGCCAAAGGACTCTATCATAAAATAGAAAATCTGTCTCTTACAAGACAAACTATGAATAAAATCCAATGGTGTGCATTCAGATGTCCACATTGTTTTTGAAAGATGGAGATGCTGGTTTCTTGTACTACATAGTTTAAAACCAAATTAGAATTTCCTGGTTTCTGCCTTGTTTAAAAAGTCATGGATTAATCTATATGATCTATGTATTTTTAATTATTTCCTTTCCTATTTTCTCCCTCTAATACGACTATGTGTTTTGGCATGGTTTACAGCAGAATCTCACTCACTGACATCTAAAATGTGACTGCATCATAAAAAATAAGCATAATTTATTGAAGATCATATTGAGGTTATTTAGTGTGCAATCCCTGTGTAAAGAGCAAAACCAAAGTCAAGCAGCCAAACAGCTTGACAGCTTTCCCTCCATTTTTCCCTGAAAAAAATATGACTGGTTTAAATCATGGGTCCAAAAAATGAGCCTTTTAACTTTTGAGCCTTCAAGAAGAAATCATCTCTCACCCATTATTGCAGGTCATCTCCATGTCTGTGTTCCTGTAAATGCAGAGCATTTGACTTCTAACCACTCAAAAGAGACAAGTACTTTCTTCTAATTGCCTTTTTCTATCACTGTGTTTTTATGATGATTTATGTCTGCCATATTTTTAATTATTCTAACAGTTTAGACTCAGTTTCCCCTCAGTTTTTTTGTATATTCAATATTTTCTTATTTTTCACATAACAATCCCATCCTCTGAATCCCTTCAATATCCCTAATCTATCTTTTGGTTTTGTACTATCTCTATTCTGTTTTCTTAAAAT
Source organism: Sitta europaea (assembly GCA_013400255.1). NCBI lineage: Eukaryota > Metazoa > Chordata > Aves > Passeriformes > Sittidae > Sitta > Sitta europaea. The sequence goes on along the minus strand of VXBS01005135.1, from coordinate 39,738 downwards.
TTGTCTAATTCAGAGTAGGAAAGAGCTTCTCCTGTCTGCCTCTGGTTGGGGTGGGACAGTCGGGGCCAGCAGACAAACCTCAACAAAACCTTAGCAAAAAGAAAACAAACAAAAACGAAACCTACAAACAAACAAGAAGAGTCTTTTCCCACTAAGAGTATATCTTTCAATAACAAAGATCACCTGTGGTTATTTGAGATGCAAGAGCATCAATACTTGTTTCAAGAATAGTGAAACTTAGGACCTTAATGAAAATTGGAGCTTCTCCAATGAGCTCATGAGCTAAATAGTTCTATAAAAACTATCCCAATGTTGAAATCAGGATCTCTGTGAACTCTCAAATTATGAGTTTTTTTCCCAGTTTTCATGATTTTCTTGCTTTTTCTTAGTAAGTAAAGTTTTTTTTCATGTCTGTGCAACCTGAAAACTACTAAAATAAAAATTTTCATATCCAAAGTTAGTGTTATTCCAGAATCTCAGGCCTGAAACAAATTCCTGAAAGCTCTGCAAAATTTAAAATCAAATCACTCAGTGAACACACATTATGCTCCTCATTTGAATTGTTTCACTGACACAAATGAAATAGACTCATTGAAACCATTTGTGATCATTTAATAGGCATTATGTAACAGGTAAATAGTGTGTTTTATTAATTTTAAAGTACACTTCTAGAAATGCCTGTATTAGTCGTGTGTGTCCCCTTTCCTAAAATATAACACTATTTAACAGGAGAATCACACAGGTCATGACTGCACCAATATTATAAGTATTCACTGAATACTATAAAAAGATAGGGAAAAAAGTGATGGTGCTAATGGTTTTTGTAAACAAAACACTTCTGTGATATTTCAGGTGACCAGATATTAAGTTTGTGTTTGAACAAGATAAACTGTTATTACCTGAGGAATTGCTGTGGCATTAACCATAAAGTCCAAATCAATGCTACTTCAAGAGAATAAAACTAGTGTTTATAAAAGTAACAGTAAAAAGTTTAAAATAGAAATGTGTACCACCATTAAAAAAAACAAACAAACAAAAAAACCAAAAAAAAAACCCCAAAAAAACAAACTTAAAAAAAAAAAACCAACAAAAAAACCACAAAAAAACCAAACAACAAACCATGGTGAAAAAAGGAAAAAAGAATAAGTTATGTGATTTTTCCTAGACTGAGTATCACAGAAATGCCAAAGTGACTCTCCAGGCCCTTCACCAGCTCCACTGCCCTTCTCTGGACACACTCCAGAATCTCAATGCCTTTCAAGGTGCAGCCCAGTACAGGGGGACAGTGACCGCCCTGCTCCTGCTGGCCACAGTGCTGCTGACACAGGCCAGGTGCCAGTGGCCTTCCTGACCCCCTGGTCACACGCTGGCTCAGGAGGTTCAGCCAGAAGTTAACCAACACCAGCTGGTCCCTCTCTGCTGGGCAGATTTCCAGGCTGGGTGGTTGTGACACAGGTGCAGGACCCAGCACCTCACTTTGTTCTGCCTCATAGAACTTGCCTTAGCCCATCGATCCAGCCTGTCCAGATCTCTCTGGAGAGGGCCTCCCTACCCACCAGCAGATCAGCACTCTCACCCAACTTGGTGCAGTTTGCAAATGGACAGAGTCTGCACTTGATCCAACCTTCAGGCTGACAACAAAGATATGAAACAGAGTTGTCCATTTTTCTAGCCAGCAAAGAGTGCACCCACTCATCCGAGCCATAAGCAGACAGTTTCTCCAGGAGAACGTTGTGTTAAAGACTTTATTAAAGTTCAGGTAGAAAACATATACAGCCTTTCCTCATTCACTAAGGGGGTCACTTTGTACTAGCAGGAGATAAGTCTGGTTAACCCAGACATGCCTCTCATGAGCCCGTGCTGGCTGGTTCTGGTATTAGAAACTAGGGCATTTCTTCAAACTTTGGGACAGAGTTTTATCCAATGAATAGAAAAGATTCAATTATACTTTCCAGAGTTAATTTAAGCATATGGAATTTTTTGAGGAGGAATGTTTGGGATTGAATGGAAAACAATAAATCATTTTTTGTTTTGTGTCCTGTGTATATAGACCTGTACCACTATGTTTAAAGAGCAATAAACATTGCCTCGTTTCCCTGGGGGCTGTTACAGACTGCTCTGTGAAGCAGCACAGGGTATATTTTGCACACAGCTGGTATAGACCAGAGTGTCAGTAAAGGTCTGGGTGTGTGTATATTCACAGGAGGAAATGCAGAGTAACATATTCTTAAGAAAATAAAATTTTGTCTGTATTTGAGCATGATGGATGGTGAGCTTTCTATGAAAGAACAGTTGTGAGTGATCAAAACAGAGACTTAAATTCTCATAAATGTTGTTACTTTGATGAGAAAAATTGTATTTGCTGTTTATGATAAAGCATCTGAGAGCCCACAAACACAAAAACTGAAATATATGAAACATGATAAGCTTAAGTTACATTTGTACATGAGATGAGACAAGATGCCTCTCGTAACTTGGTTTCTAATATAAAAATATGCATCTTTCTCAGAAAAGCTCATTGGTTTGGAATACTGAATAGACAAAGAAACAAAAAATCCTATTAATGTTTCTTTAAGCATCTGTAATCTGTTTTACACTCATTTGCTTCCTTGCATTTACTGCCTGCATATATTTTTTAGGATTTTTTCTCTGGTATTTTTGAATTCCCAAGACATGAATGCATGGAAAATGTAAGAAAACAAAACACCCATGGTTACTGACATAAAGGGCTTAATTTTCACTTAGACTTTTATGTAAGTGAATAAGTGAGAATTAAAGTAACGCCTTCTGAAGTCAGTCACTTTTCAAATTTGTGAAAAGATCATAAATAAGACAGTAACCTAGTTCACTCTTTGGTTTTGAAGGGGGCTTATGTCTCCCTTCTGAAGACTTTTTGGGGTTTTTTAAACATAACCTCTGGAAATCTATCAAAAATTATTAAGTGATAAAACTCCAGTCTCCACTGACTGGGACAGACTGAATGTCTGGCCAAAACAATAAATAAGATGCCACTAACAGCAAATATAAAACTGCCATAAAGAAGTGGTTCAGCAAATTGAATTGGCATCACTGAAGAAGCAATGCAACAAATTTCCAAAGCAGAGAGGAAAGCAGAAAATTTTGCAGCTTTTAGGGGACAAATGATAGATTTTTTTTCATGAGGATCTTCTCTTCCAGAGACACAAAGTTTAGATATCTAAGCCTGAAACAAATAAAAGTTAATTGAGAAATTAATGTCTGAAATATGGTCTGCTAAGAGAAAATGTAAAAAAATTACTAATGTAATACTTTAGATCTACTTTATTCGCTATCTTGATTCCATTTTAAGATGCTGGGAAAACATGGTATTTTCATTTTCTTTGTGAGATGTTAATAAATAATGAAAAATGAAGGGAGATTTGACTAAAAATATTTTCCTCATGTTTAAGGTTTTAAGAATCTGATAAATGAAGTGTGCTGATAGGATCATGCTCTAGAATGAAGAAGTGGACTCCTAGAAGTATCATTTCACACTTCCTTTAATGAATTGATGTTATATAAATGTTATAAATACTATACAAGACCAGGATGAACAAATTTACTAATGAATTATCATATGCTCTCACACTGAAGGAGCCTCAACTCTATTTATTCTGACTTCCTAAACCAGGAAAAAAGTAAGGAAGACAGAAATGACTCTTCTCTGCCAGTCACCTCAAATAATATATAAAAGCCTTGTGTTTTAACAAGTATAGCTGAAGGCTAGAAATTTCACAAGACTAAATTTCCAGCCTCTTAACAAAAATCACTAATTAGAGGATAATTTCTCTCTCCTGGCGAAAGAAAGCTGTAAAATTGACTTGATTGACAGTTATATTTTCTGTTTGATCTGCTGATTCTCCAACAATACGTATAGAGCAGCTGGGAGTTTGGTGGAGCATATGCTGTCTTTCACTGCCAGTACTGAGTACACCACAGAGAGCTGGGTGGAATTTGAGAGTGAAATTATCATATTGGTGCAAACTGGACAATGTTAGGGGAAAGAGAGAAGGAGAAAGGAACCAAGCTTAGTTTATTTTACAGGAAGGAAGGTCTAGAAAACAAATTTATAAGAAACAAGTTATTATGTGTATTGCTTTGATTTTAACTTTTTTTTTTTTAACTGCCTCATGGAATTTATTTTCCAGAAGTATTGGGTCAAGTGGGTTTAAGTACAGAAATTACTGTGCCAATCTCCACATTCTGAGTGTTTCAATCATGTTGCAGTGATTTACAAAACCCTGAAACTTTTCTAATATTCTTTAATGTCATGGCTATCATGACCTGAAAATCAAGGGTTACATGTGGGAAGCCACATGCTCATCTTAGTTGGAGTAAAATATGGTTTTTGTGGAGTTACTCTAGATTTATAGTGGCTTAATCAGAATAAGACTCTGATCTGGTGCAGCCTGTAAGTAATCACATGCTGGTTTTAGTGATCTAATAGATGTGTCTGACTGGGCAGGGTCGGGAGAAAAAGAATTTTCATCTTGTTGCCATACCTGGTTCAGCTTCCATCATGTCAATAATTCCCTGAAATGAAACAGTGAGTTCTAGTCAGAGACTTAAAATATTTTATGTTTTCTTGGCATCTTGAGATTAGAAAGTAGGAAGGTCTCCTTGTCCCAAAGCAGTAAGCTTTAACGGTGGAGTACAGTGCACTTTGAATTTTCATCTCCTATGACCTTGTCAGCATGGTGGTTGTCATTGGGAAAGGAAAAGGTACCCATAATGACCAGGCATCTTGGAACACTCAGAAAGTGAAATAAATTCTTAAAACAGGTATTAAGACAACTTTTTCGTTTCATGATCTACGTCTCTCTAATCCTCACTTTCCTTTCCCCCTCCCCAAATTTTTTTTTGAAAACCAGTCTTTTGATTTAGTTCTGCAGAAAACTTTGATGAAAACCACACAATGGTATTCCAAATATTCTATCTACTACAGGTCTAAATGAAATAGACCACATTTAACACAGCAGCTCAAGAATACTATCATATCTACCCACCCAGCTGATGAAAAAAAAGTGATCAATAAAGACTACTTCATAAGAACTTTAGTAGGTGAGAGGAAAAAGCTGTGTGAGTAATGCAGTGTGGGAGTAATGCAATATGGGGGCAATACATAAATCAGTGGAGGAAAACAATAAAAATGTGCAAGGAATAGTTTGCTTACCAATAACTTTTGACAGAAATACAGTTATGATTATAACTAGGATCATGAAAACGGTTCTGTATAAGCCTGCATTAGCTTTCTTTCTTTTGTGTTAGAATATGAACTAAATGAAGTACAAGGGAATAAAATGATAGCAAAATTAGTTTTTATTTTTAGTAACACTTGCGTTATGCATTTATTTTACTCATGCAAATGTATTTTCCACTGATTCAGGTTATCTGATGAAATCCAATCATCCAGTATATTTCTTTTCTTCTTTTCCTCCATCACTAGCTCAATCTTATACATTTTTACTTTAACAGAAGCACAACAATAGGGCTTAAGTACCCTTTCTCTTTTACATTTTGATTAATTCAGATTTCGCATTTTGCTCTTTCAGAATCATACACACACTGATAAGTCTGTCACTCTTGAGGGGTTTTTTAGCAAGTATTCAAGCTTGAAATTTTGTACATTAAAATTATAAGATTTTCCGTCTTCCAAATTTTCTCCTAGTATGCAAAGTAGTTTGAAGTATTGAATATATCTATTAAATGGATTTTGGTGTCATAGAGTTGTCATCTTTGAATCATGTACATAATTGTAGAAAAGTTAAAAGACACAGTTATTTCCACAGCTCTGTGGTATCTTTCCAATGAGATTACAAAATTATAAAGTAATAATTTCTGATAGTCATGAGGGGGGCTATATTAAATTAAGATACATCTAATGTCCCCCAAATAAACTCTAGACTCTTCAAGGTAGGGATCCTGTCTCCCTTTCTAGTTTTGAAGTGTTTTGATAAATAGAAGCTATAAACAAGTCCAGGCATACTTCTGTGTGTTTTGCTGTATTGTGGATAAACATCCATGTGTGGTTTTGACATCAAAAGCTAGTTTCACAAAAAGTTGATGATACTGTCTCACCCAGGAACCAGCCTTTCAGCCTCACTTCTCCCTTCCCTTATGTCTCTGTATAATTGTCAAAATTTTGGTGGTGTTCATCCAGTCAATGTAGACTGTTGTGTACCATAACACTCTTGAGAAGGTTCTTTAAGAGGATAAGAAAATTACTCTGACCTGACTGTCTAATTTTATTTTCTAAGAGGTTAGGCAATCTCATCACCCTGCAAAAAAATGAGGGAGGTCAGCAAGAAAAGGGAATAGGCTCCATCTAGTAACATCTAGTGACGATGGGTGGTCATCAGCCAATACTGCACATGGTCACCTGTCCAGGTGGCAGCTCTTTGTTCCTATTGTCACATTTCTCCTTACATTCAAGGGTTCAGATGTCTGACCTGTTGAAATTCATAACTTAAGACTATATATCTAAAATATATGGTACATCTGTTTTAAATATTTACTGCCACTAGGTTCTTCTGCATCTTCTTGTATGTACCCAAATCTATGAGCTGTGGTGTCACTTTAATGCAGAGGTTATGCTTATAATGGTCAAAAATAAAGACATGATCAAAGGAACTTGATAGGTACTGGAATCTGATTATAATATTAAATTGTTTAAAATATGACTGGTGCTGCCTTGGTCCAGGCCAACAAGAACTTCCCTAAGCATTTCCATTCCTGAGTAAATGATGGGAGTTATCACAGAGAGGGAACAGTTTCCAGAGGATGGTCTTCCTGCAGCTGCTTCCCTTTGGAGGATTAGAGCTGTAGCTCAAGCACGAGGACTCTGCTATTTGACCCCAGTGCAAGCAGCAGCCTGGGCACATTTCACAAATCTACCAACACCAACTCCTTTTCTAAGCCAGAGAATATCAAAATATTTCCAGGAAAAAGGAGGAGCTCCAGCAAATGGAATTCCATGCCCTGCTTCAGAGTACTGTAGTTCTGATGGCTAAGCAGATGGAGACTGGTAATGTGGATTTGAATATAGCTGTGAAAACATGGAGTTTGGTCCTTAAGTTTCCAATGAGTTAACTGATCTGTTGGGAGAAATAAAGGGCAGTATGCTACATTTTCAAGTACTGACTTCCTGAGTGTTTCAAGTGCTTTTAACTTCAGAATTTAATTTGTTTAAGATGAAAAATATTATTCAGTAGTACATGTCGTCTTAATTTTATTCAGCTATGAGTTCTTGCAAGGACCAAAGTTCCAGCCTTTTTCTGTCACTGTAAAGGAAATGTCTGGTGCAAGTTCCTAATCATCATCTGGTTGGGAGTAAATTGCACTTTAAAATGCTCACTGGGCATTGTGCTGCTTTGTCACTGTGACGCAGAGTGGGAACACAGTAACACACACAACAGGTGTTCAGGCAGAGAAGAAGAAAAGAACTCTCTAGTTTATTGTTGACCTCGTATATATAAGTTTCTGGACAGTGATCAGAGATTGGACAGAGAAGTTACCACCTCTCCATCTCCACTGGTCACTTGAGAAGTCCATCTGGTGATATCTTTTCACAAAGGAATGCGAACATGATTCTTGTTTATTTTACAATTTATGAGAACTGACTCCATTATATTAAAACAAATCAGAAGGCTTATTTTCAGGGACAACACTGCTTAGATTCATTACTTGAATATAATGAATCTCAGAAGCTGGCAGGTTATTTTAAAATGGGAAAAACCTAACACCTCCCCTAAAAAAAAAAGAAAAAAAAATAAAAGAAAAAGAAAAAAAATTAAAAAAGGAAACTCTAGCAGTTTTATACCATTCTTTTCAGATCTCAATTCCCTCATATGTATCTAGCTCAGCATAATTATATAAAAATTAACAGGAAAAAACTCTGACAAGGTGAAAGTTTGGTTTGATTGCTGTATTCATATTACTCCTGATTCTTCACCTCACTGCACAAATTTTAATGTGCTTTGACTCTGTTGACAGGAGTTCAGTCACACTGGCATGGAACCAGTTTAACAACTGATTCTTAAAACAAGATTCTTTAAAAAAATTATCTCTTAAAAAAGTAAGATAAGCACTTTAATTAAGGGATGTTAGAATTTATTACTCAGAAATCATCACCTAATACCTTTGATGTATTTTATGGTAGCCTGTCATTTTCTGCACCCCATAAGATCCATGATAATTTCAGTAAAATAACTTATTGGCAACCCAGAACAGAGACTGATACATGTTTTTTCTACATCTTTTCAAGGCAATCCACTGTATTAACTAATATTCATTGAAATGCTAAACAATATATATAGGTATTTATTTTGCTCCCTGGAATTTCAAATTATAGTAGAAATGATGTCTCAATTATGGATACCCTTTTGGTGTAGGACAACTTTTCAGAGATAAGGACAAGCCTGAACCAATAATTTCTTATGTGGTCCTGGTTGTGCAGCACATCTTAGACCTGTTTCCAGCCAGCAGTATGACTATGGGCTGTTACTTTTACAAGGCACTCACTCTCCCATTTATATTAGTCGGAGGTGTGAAAGCTTATCACTATACATATTAAGTTTTGGGGTTGTGCAAGATGTCATAAATGAGAGTTAAATCATTACTAAAAAGCAGTGACAAAAGGCTTGCCATGTAACTCATAAGAATAACACAGTAAACTTGCAGCTGAGGCGGGAATCAAAATGGAATTTTTGTTGATAGTTTTCTGGGGGGGGATTTTTGTTTATTTTCTTTGAGATTGGGTTTTGGAATTTTGTTTTTTGGTGACATTCACTGAAATAATGAGATTTAAACTTCTGAATTTGCAGTTCTGCTTTGTTACCTATGTAAATCTCAATAACTAGAGAAAATGAAGTATTCTTCCTTCCACCATCACCACATATGATGGCTTTTTATTCCTTTACCTGAAGCTGATTCTTCAGCATGCTGAATAAATCATGAGTGCTTTGGCTTAAAGCCAGCATAAACACCAATTATTACATTATTATAATGTTTATGTTCCAAGGATTTGTATCAAATCTTGGCATTTTCCTACTGTTGTGGTTTAACCCACGTTGGCATCTTAGCTTCACACAGTCTCTCGCTCACTACCCCCATGGGATTTTGGACAGAATTAGAAAGGGTAAAACTAAAAAACTCAAGGGTAAAACTAAAAAAGACAGTTTAATAGGGAAAGGAAAAGCCACTCACTCCAGCAAAGTAAAGCAAGGAATTAATTCACAAATCCACATGTGCAGGCAGGTGTTCAGTCATCCCCAGGAGAGCCGGGCACTATCACGCTAAACAATGACTTGGGAAGACAAATGCCCAGAGAAGCTGACTTTAGTCACAGAGTGGATTGTGGTGCTGCATCTGCCTCCTCCCCAGCCTCACTGACCTGAGAACTGCTTGTTAGGCCTTGGCCTTGACAAACTGCAGCTGGACTAAGTCCCTCTTGAGCTTATGAGAAACACAGTCTGCTCCCAGGAACTTGTGTTGTCTAATGAGCATCTGTTTTTTACAGACAGCCTTGAGAAATTTATTTTTCTCACCTGAATAATAACCCAAGTGGAATAATACCCTTTTTGTTAAAACTTCAGAGAAAGTATCTGAGTAGAATTTCAGCCAGTGGATAATTGCTACGACTAAAGCCCACTCTCTTACAATCTTATAAATGGTGGTGCAAAATGAGACACGTTTGAGCTCTCAGTTCCCAGAAGATGCCTTTCTCAAACAGCAATAATCCGATGGCTGTGAAGCCAACAAAAGACTTTTAGTAATAACAGATATTACTGGTAATAACCATGGATTATTGGTATTAAGATGCTGTAAGAAAGAACAATATTTGGCTGATGGAGGGGGGACAGGTGAAGATAGGGAAGCAATTTTCTGTGAGAAAGAACTATAGCGCAGTACCTTGCAAATGCAGGAATAAGTGGTAGGAAGTGGACACGGAGAATAGGGTGAAATTAAGAGCACCAAAGTTCTCCGATCCATTTCCCGAAACACCTGAAAGAAAGGACTGCATATGATAACTAATTTACATGGAAAACACAAAACCTTGTCTTTTGGGTGGAGAAACCTCCCCATAAAAAGGAACCCTTCCAAATTCAGGCAGCACCCACAAGACCCTGGACAGCTCCTTGACCAGACTGACACAGCTAGGTAAACACCAATCAGATTATCAATTGGATTGTCTCTGAAACCAGGATGGACATCTGACCAGCTGGATTGATGCTGGAACCAGGACTGGTGATTTTTTTTCTTCTCTCTATTTTCTCTCTTTTTCCTCTCTTTCTTTTCCTCTTTTTCCCCCTCTCTTTCTTTATTCCTTCTTTTTTTATCTCCCTCTTTTTTCCCTTTTTTTTTCTCTCTACATTTCCTTAATTAATCTCTCCCTCTTTAATTTATCTCTTCCCATTCATTATACCACATTATCCAAAATGCACTGCTCTGTACTTATATAGTAGATCAGGGATTAATTTACCAATTTCCATACCAAGTGTGTAATTTAATAGTAACAGTCTCTAATTGTGTACATACACTCTGACTTTTGCCAGTCTTTTCAACCAATGCCCATGTACGAATCTGAGGTGCTTCCTCCCCTTAAGGGCAGAGCATCACAACACCATCACTGAAGATCCTTTCCTATCCTCTTGACCCAGCTCTACATACTGGGCATGACACCACATTGTCTGGGATATCCCTGAGGTGACCTGGGATCATCTGTGTGCCCTGCCAACTCCTTGTCACCCCCAGCCTCCTTGCTGGTGGGGTGGGATAAAGAGCAGAGAATTCCCTGACTTAGCATAAACACTGCTTGGCATGAACTGAAACATCAATATGTTACCAACATTATTTCATCCTAAATCAAAACCAGAGAATTATACCAGCTACTAGGAAGAATATTAACTCTAATCCAGCTCAAACCAGGATACCTACTCTCAACCACCATAAACCTCTAATCTATATAGATTTTTGCAATTAAAGATATCAGGCATTTTTTTTTGTATCTATATTGAGCTGAAAGAGGTAGACACAAACCAGTTTGTACAGCTTTGGTGGAATCCTGTACATTTTTCATTTATTTTTTTCCTAATGAACGTTCCTTCTCTTTTGCTGCATTGGTAGCTTGGCTCTCAGATGATCTCACCTATGGACTATGTAAAAACTCTCTCATACGTTCTCTCTGGTGACAGTATCTGTTTATGCAAATATATTTATAAATACTTTTTATTTTTAATTTGTAAAAAAAAAAAGCCCAAGACAAGAAAATGAAATTAAGTGTTTGTTAAATAATTCTGTAAAGATATGTTAGTCATAAATCTATATCCACCCTATATCCTATTTTTTGGTTGAATTTTTGTTGTATTTATTATCTGCATACAATAAATGCACAGGTTTCAGCTATCATACCTTTTATTTTCTCTGACATAGCAATCTGACTAAAAAATTCTTATTTGATGGGAGTACAGGTGCTACGAACACTCCATAACTCACAGCTCCCACTAAGAAGAGAAACATATTCTAAGGAATAAAAAGAGGTTACTTACTATGCAAAGTAGTTAAATAAACTGTGAACACTCTGCATAAATTTCTCATCTTGAAAATGTATTTTTAATCATAACTATTCAACAAATTCCTTTGAATAAGCAGTTGCTTGTACTTACTAAAGTCAACTCTGCGTGTAAAACATACCCATGTATTTTCTTTTTCTCTTTTGGACAAAAAGTCTTTATAGAAATTGCATGCTACATATCTGTCATGGTCTGTGTGTGAGGAAAATGATTTACATGCTGTGCACACAAACCATATCCTATCACAAGGACATGAAAATTCTCCCTGGAGTCCGAATACTAAACAAGAAAATTTTAGTTGACAATGGAATTTTTTAGGGTTCTTTATCAATTTCAATTTTGGGCATGCTTGAAACATCTATTAATACAATGCTTGTTTATTTTAATAACATAATGTCAAGAAACAGATTTTTATAGGATTAATTTCTTTAAAACAGTTAAACAATGGAATTTACATCAACTAAGGCAAGACACAATACTAAAATCCTACTTGGCAATCTCTAGGTTTAGAATTCATTTAAAAGGCTGGTAATAAATTCTGTTTCAAATCACAACAGATTTTCAAGAGATTTTGAGCAAAACATGCATTAAAATTGTTCTCTGATTTACTTGTTCTCTGGAGGTCAGAAGGAACTGGTGATACAGAGCATAATAAAGGAAGAATTTGGACTCAGATATTTTTCTGCTTCAATTCCTCATCATTAAAACAGAGACAAGCAATGAAACATATTACCACCAGACTGTTGTGATGGAAAGACCTTCTGAGTGTAAGGTGGTAATGGTCTACTCACAGTTGTTTGCAAGTGTGGAGTCTCGTGTTTTCATGTATAAAACAGCAAAACCATTTGGTTTTTTTATTTAAACCATTGAAAACACCTTTTATTGTGCAAATTTTTCTTCAAAGTCACCTCCCAGAGACAGAAACACATGAGCTCTAGGGATTTATTGCATATTTTGCGTGAAGCATATGCCTGGTTTATTAATCTCAGTTTAGTATTAGGAAATAAATAACGAGTGTAGAGTGCTGCTTCTGAATCCAAGTAGAGCACAATTGCAGTTAATCATTCTTCAGTTTAAAAAATCTCTTGTTTTTCCCTGCTTTGGCTTATGGTTGGGAAATGGTTATCCTCTTTTCTCTTTTGCTTAATTGTTCTAATTCTTGTTGAACTGGAGGTTCTGAAGAAAACTGGTATTAAATAAAAAGTTTTTATGTTCTCATGTATGCTTTGGTGGGGTTTTTAAATCAGCATTACAACAACAGGTCCTATCATATATTGACTCTGACAATGAGATTTGCAATTTCCAAAATGTACTGTCACAGAATTCTAAAGGGTCTAGAAACAGAAATAAATTGCGTAAGTTAATTTTCCTAAAAGCAGCTCATGATCTTTTTATAACTTTTATATGCTTAACATAAATAGAGCTCTTCCTAAGCCAGTAGCATAAATCTAGATGCTTGTATTTCTCTCTGCTAGTATTCAAAGAAATGTAACATTCTCCAGTTTTCTAACAGAATAAGGGTAAAATTCTAGAACTAGCTGGTAAAAAGAAATTATCTCACTGTATTCAGTGTAGGTGTAGCCTTGGCATGAATACTTAGTTCTGGGACCTGTAATTTTGGAAGGAAGTGAAAATCCTTGAATGTGTCCTGAGAAGAGCAACAGAATTGTGAAAGGGCTGGAGGGAGCATCTTAGGAAGGGTGGCTAAGGACTCTGGGTTTGTCTGCTGTGGAAAAAAGGAGGCTGAGGGGTGATGTCATTGCTCTTTACAATTTCCTAGGAGAAAAAAATTGTGGAGGGAGGTGCTGATCACTTCTCCTTTACTTTCAGCAATAGAATGTGTGGCAATGTTCAAAACTGCACCAGGGTAGATTTAGGCTGTATATTAGGAAGTATTTATTTTCTAAGAGGGTGGCCAAACACTGGAGCAGGCTTAAGAGGGAGCATGTCAATGCCTTAAGCCTGTTAGTGGTTAAGAGGCATTTGGACAATGCCCTTAACAACATGCTCTACATTTTCATGAGCCCTGAAGTGGTCAGGCAGTTGAACTGGATGATTGCTGTACTTTCCTTCCAAATTAAATGGAATAAATGGCTTTATTCTATTCCAACTAGAGCTCTTCTATTTTTCCTCTTGCTTCTACCAATATATTTCTGTTTTGATAAAGACACTGCTTGTCCCATGTCAAAAAGAATATATTTTTATTTAAATTCCTTTATTGGGAGAAACATTCTTTTGACACTACAACATATGATGTAGTCCCTTAGAAAATGGAGAGATCAATGGATTAGGAAATTTGGGGTTCTCAAGGAATTTGTTAAAAAATTTGGACCATCATTAAAAATTGTATCTGTTTGTCCCCGGGAACATTTGACAGGATGTATTTGAGATTTCAGTGTCCCTCTTCCATTTTTTATTAAGTTCAGTGTGATGTTATTGTCATCCTTGGAGGCTTCATTGTGGCAAAAATATAATATTTTTAGTTACAACCACCATGTAATTCAATATCATTCCACTGCATCTGAGAGTGTCAAATAAAGCTACCACAACTCACTGCAGAGTATCCTGAGTAAAATTCCTCAAGTGGAGAAAAAGGGCATCTGCACATTAAAAATATGAAAAAGTTGCTCTAATTCTACATGAGACTTTCATGTGTCTGTGAACCTGCTAGAATGATGATAAAATGTCTTGCAAAAGCCATTAAAAATTCTAAAGCTCAAAGAGGAAAAATTTGGTGTAGTTCTACATACCTCTTACTGCAAGTGATTGTGTTATTTAAGCAACAAGAAATGACAGATTATGCAGCAGTGCTGATTAATGGATACCTTGGGTGTGTAGTGAGGCATGAAGTAAAGCTGATGCTAACAAGAAATACATTAATCACAAGAAGTTCAGAATCCTGAAGCAACTTATTGTCACTGTAATGAATAGTTTCTACATACAGGAAAATACTGTTTATGCTTAATTTCACTGCTATCATATGCATTAAAGCTTTATGGCCTTTTTTCCTGTTTAAAAATGTGAATTACACAAACAGTTTGGAAACAGATTGATAATTTTGAGCATAGCCACTTTAAATATGTAGAGGTTAAAATCCACATGCACTGTTGAAAATGTAATTCCATATATATATATATTTGTAATAAATACTGTATTTACATACATCCAACAAAAAAAAAAGTCTCTTACTTATAAGATTGTGTTTTAAGAAAATTATAAGCTTGGCTAAGAAAGCAGAAGCAGAAAGGAACTTTCTTTTATTTAACTTTTAACTTTCACCTTGAATGTTCTTTCTTTTTAGTTGCCCATACATTTGTCTCCTACTAGCAAGTTCTGTTTGCTTGATAGTGAGGCCTCTGCTAAATGAAAATCATTATATATATCCTACCAAGAGCAGTGAAATTAGCCAGTTATAATATTTTCATCTTTTACTTACACCCTAGGGAGACCATTATGCTTTAACATATTCTAGATTTTTTTAAAATATATTTCTCTATTAAACTCTCTACATAAGAGCCTGCTATACACTTTTGTATACTAAATTCATGTAAATATGTATACTATTCTATTCATACTAGGGATGACACTGTCTTCCTCTAAAAAATAACTTCTCACAGAAAGGGTAAAGGGTCTTTAGATTAAATCTGTTAGGTTCCTGAATGATTCAGGAAATAATGAAAAATCAACTTTCCCAAGCAGCTGAGTATTGAAAGACTAAATCTGTGTAAAGGCTCATGACAGATTCATTCATGCCTCATGATTTTGCAGATGTAATGTTCAAAAGTGCATCTGATGATCTGCATGACATGTTTTTTGTAATAATGTTCCCTTACATTCAGTTCATGACATTTTCTGATGTTCTCCTTCCTGTAACTAGACACTTCTGTGTCATACAGTAAGTATTTAATTTATTCCCGCTCCTTTGCTATGAGCAATGGGATTTGAAAACTTCCAGAAGCAGCTTATCAGTTTCTACCTGGTAGCACACCTGTGTCATTAATATGTTCCTGTGTGTATCAGCAAGGTTATAGGTAAACACAGAGTTCTCTTGAGGAATTGCAGTAGACCTTGCTAAGGTCACAAAGCTCACCACTATGGCAAGATGTTACTGCTGTGTTAGGGGACTATTATCAGAATTCTTTCATAGTGGTGCTGATAGTTTTGGCTTGACCCATCTTACCCCTTGGCTGTACAAATCTTTTCTACTAAAAATATTTCTTTTCGATCCTCCTTTCACTTGGGTCAGGATATGTTTATTTATTAATTTTTTATGGTGTCTGCCTTAAAGATGAATGTTCCAAGGGATGTTAGAAATCCTCTACAGGCACTTCAGAAAAGATTATTTTTTTCTGTCAGTGCATAGCTCTGCTAACACTTTTGTCTTGGAATCCACTTTAGAAAATAAAGTTAAGTCATTTGTTTAATTATAATAGGGTAGAATAAGGTACATCAGGAAAAATATATCAATTATATAAAGCTATGAAACAAATCCACGATTTATAGTGCAATTTTGTCTAGCTGCAGTCAACATTTTCACAATTCTATTAGAATTTTAAGTATATTTTCTGTTGCCTTCTATTAGTACTGTCAATCCAATTAATACAATCATGAAAATTTCTATCCCCAATAGCCTTAACTCAAATAACTACAAAGTTACTTAATTTTTTACATTATTAACATTTTAGGATATTTTTTTACTTATATTTTTTTCTAATTATTTTCTTACTCTATTCTTTTTCATTGTACCAAGGAGTTCAGAGACAGCTGTGTTATAAAAGTCAACTTGCTTTTAGAGTTATAATGCTCTCTGAAACTCCAATGAACCTAGAAATCTGCAAGAGTAAAAATTGTTTTACAGTCATAACAAAATTCTTTAATGATATTTGGTCCTGTCTTATTTCATGCAATCTGCTAGAAATTGCTCCTAGAAGTTTCTAATGTCCAATTGTGGTCTTTTGACCACTTCCAAGCACTGTAGCAGTGTTTTGATGGAACTGCTTTAGGTCTAGTATATCTTTTTTATTATAACTCTTCTGGAACTTTAACCTTGTAATCAAAGACAGGGGTTTTTATTCAAGCACATAATTGGCATTTGTTGGTGCTGAATTTAATTTGATTTTATCTTTTCAAATGTGAATTTGATAGTTAATTTAGCAAACATTGTCATGACTTTCCACTTACTATGACTTTATGAGTATTTTCAAAAGCAAAAGCCTTAGAACAGGTCCCTGTAGATCTCCACTGGTGACCTCTACACACTGTGAAAGCAGTCTAATTATTCTTATCCTTAATTTTCTATCTTCTAACTACTAATTAACTTACTAGACTAATGGTTTCCCCCTTTATGGCTTTTTTTCATTTTTCCAAAATCTTTAATTGACGAATGTTGTCAAGTACCTTTGAGAAAACTAATTGGAATTTTTTGACTATTCCTCTTTTATTCAAAGTTTTTGACTACTTCAAAAAATTCTTTATGTTCAGACTTTCTTTTATAAGAATCAGGATGGTTTTTTACATAATATCAGTATTAATCCTTAGAAAAATAATCTCATTCTTTCATTTTGTATTACTTAGATATGTCTTTCTTATAATTTCATTATACCCTCCTCAAAGTACTTTGAAAAACAAACCACTGAACAATTGAAACATATTGTCAGATTTTGGATTCAATTTTTTCATCACATTCCTTGTCATATTGTCATTCCTACAGAAAAATAAACAAGAATCCCTGCATATTGTTGAGATATTACAATTACATGGCAAGTGGCTGTTCAAACCAAGGGGCACGTGTGCCTCACAGAGCTACAGGCCTTAGAGAGCTGAGACTTTGGGTACCACCCATGGTCTAAAACAAATAGTTTCATTTAATATGTAGAATTATAAATTGGATGTTCCAACAAACCCCCACATTAATGCAAGTGCAATCAAACCACTTTTTTTTTGTGGCTGGATGGATGTGCTTGAGCAGAAAGTCAGGCTCCACATTGATCCTATCACAAAAATAGTCTTGTCCCCTATCTGTACAAGAATAGTGCAAGATCACAGAATTGTAGTATTGAAATGGGCTTTAAAAACCAGCTAGTCCCTGCCTGTCATGGTCACTAGACCAGTGGCTCAGTGCCTGATCCAACCTGGTTTTGAACTGCCAGGGCTGGGACATTTGCAACCTTCCTGGGCAACACGTTCTAGTGTCTCACCACCCTCACTGTAACGAATTTCTTTATAATATCTAAATTAATTTCACTTCTTTCAATTTTTACCCATTACTCCTTGTCCTATCACCACAGTTCCTGATAGAGTTCCTCTCCAGCTTCCCTGTAGGTGACCTTCAGATACTGGTGATGAATTCAATTTGATTTTATCTTTTCAAATGTGAATTTGACAGTTAACTTAGCAAATATGGTCATGTCTTTCCACTTACTATGACTTTATTAGTATTTTCAAGGTACTGGCAAGTTGCTAAGCAGTCTCTATGTGACCTCTTCTCTGGGCTGAACAGCCCCAACTTTCTCTGCCTCTCTTCATAGGGGAGGTGCTCCAGCCCTCATAAAAATCATGGCCCTCCTCTGGATTTGCTCCAACAGTTCCATGTCCTTCTTATGTTGTGGACACCAGAACTATATGCAGTACTCTAGGTGGGGAGAGGAAAAGATTATTCCGAGTATGTGCGGAAGGAAGGAGAGATCTTTAAAATGCTGCAATGAAATTCATAGCATTATGGGCAAGAGCTGAATCCAGTCTGTAGTTGACCAACATTACTAAGATTCATTTATACATCAGGAATTAATCAAGGTGAGTGTAGATTGGTCCTTTCTTGGATCAATCTTGCTTCTTAGTGAATTTGGATTGTGAGAATTAATTGGCATTTCTACTTCACTTCAGAAGCTTTGAGGTTGTTAGATATGAATCCTAAAATTTCTATAAAAGCAGCTCTACCTATTTGCATGCTAAAAACTAGTGAGACTTATGATGATGAAGGCTGTTGCAGATACAAGATTATCAGCATGCTAAATAACAGAAGGACTATTTTTTAATTGAATAAATGAATCCTAATATTTCCTATGCTCCCTTTAGAAAAGTTCAATAGGAGATAAAATATTGATAAAAAATAACTGCCAGTCATGTTTATAAATATAGCAGTTGTTCTTTTCACTTATTTAAACCAGGACAAGCAAAATGTATTCAATGATAAACTTGTCCTTTATAAATCACCCCCTGCAGGTGTAAAGCAAAGAACATACTAGTGACCCTTCAAGCCTCATGAAGATTTACATTGGTCTCCTGGGAAATATCACACATGAATGATACTACTAGCTGATATTATTTCTCCCCTGTGAATCTATAAATGAGGACATAAAAAGGCATAGATTTCAATTTTCAGTGAAGAGCTTATGGTCAGATCAAAAAATCACGAAGACATCCAAAGGTGAATACTGGATACAACACCACTACAAAAAAAAAAATATCAAGGGATGCCAATTTAATTACTTCTATGTCACAGGCTTTTTCACTCTGGTCTGTGACCTAGGCTGGATCTGTATGGTCTGTAGGAAAAGCAGTTGGGATAGAAGCTGTGATTCCTGCCCCTGAATTTATGTTTCATGCTATTGACAAAATGACATATCCAGTTGATCTATAGAGTTTAAATTGCTTTATCTTATGAGGTGGTAATGTAACCTGCCTCACAAACACTTTTGCTGGGATGCTATTTTACTGTGTGAAGAGACTTTGCAAGCAGAGATGCACAGTCAACAGTACACACAGTTAGGACTGGAAGGCCACCAACTTACCTGTTCACATGCTCACTGTCATCCTCCCTTGCCTTAAACTCTCCTTAATGCTTGTGACAGTTTTTTAGGGGTGTATTGCTTTTAATGAAGGCCAATATTTTTCACAGGAATCCTTGAGTCATTAGTACCATCTCAACATCTCTCTATACTGAAACATATGTTCCAGGTTAAATACACTGCTCAACAGCACTTTTTTCTGGTAAGAATGAGGGAAGATTACATAGCAGGGGTTCATGAAATCAAACCATAAATCACAGACAGGTGACCACTCGGGTTATGGTTTGCTGTAGAGACATTCCACAAACAAGTTTTCCTACTTTCTCCAGCCAGACTCAATACTGTGGGATATACCCAGTCAGATGACAGTGCCAGTGAGTGCACACTTGGGCTCTTTCCTTTGTCATACTTTAAAATTCAGGTATTGATCTTTTTCTTGTAAAGATTTTTAAATTGAAAGCTGATATTTTCAAAATATAATGCAAAAATAAATCTGAGCATTTGCCTTGAAATATTCTATTTTTACTATAATCTTAATTTTTATTAAGTCCTAGTTTATTGCTTGGAAGTAATAATTTTCTTCCTATTTACTATTATGTTTTGAAAATATTTTCTTTAGTATGTCTGAAGAGCTTCTGTTTCATGGCGCTCAAATTCTTAGGAGAATCTCATTAGGTTTCAGTTTTATCATGAATCAATTAATATCATGTATGATGGGAGAAGTTATAATCTTTACATAAACAGTACAGAAATAGCTGTACCCCTACTTTATTGATCACCACGCTGTGCTTAAACATTTGGAAATATTTCAGTAATGCTGTGATAAACAAAAGATGTGCCAACCCCAGAAGAAATCTGTTCCTTCCAAGTCATAGAAGTGTAGTTACTTTCTGTAACAGTTCCATAGTTGATATAAACATTTTGACAGAAAATATTTGGTGGTGAATGCAGTGTAAAACTATCTGCGAATAAATGTACTGTGACTTGGAACACAAGATACAATTTTCTTTGCATACAGGCAAAATGAGGTGATGGCAGAGTTTACAAGACCTATTCTCCTCCTAAAATTGAAATTTGACATTGCTTTTCAAGAGGAGTCTCTCAAAAAGTTAAACTTGACAATGCAAGAAATTTCATAGGCTTTCGTCCATAAATGGTCAGTTGCAATATGACAATGCACAAATTCTTCTTTAATGTTCTGTTCTTTGGAGGTTTTTTACTTTTACTTTTCCAGCTCTCTCTCCCCCCATCTCACAGTGAGGGGAGTAAGTGAGTGGTTGTGCAGATTAGTTGCTGGCTTGGGTTAAACAATGACAGTTTGGTACGAGGGGACTCCCACTGTTCACATGAGTTCCTTGTAAAATGAAGTGCAAATATCAAAGCAGGATATTACAAGTATGTTTAACCTCTGTAGAGCAACAACTTATCAAAGCGATATAAATAAAAGGCTCTGTTTCCATACATTTCTAAGAGCTGCTCATGCTATTTAGATTGTATTTACACAGGGCAAGAATTCAGCACTGTAAATGAAATCACTGAAATATTTTATGCTACATCTCTCAGCAAGGTATATGCCCTGTAGCAGCCTCAGGAAATAACGTGTGAGCTGAATGGTTTGCATTAGAGCACTGAACTGTGCTTAAATTAAATTATAAAATACAGATTACAATAATCAAGCAGATTGCTCAAGTCAATAAAAGATAAAAACTCTGAAGTATAGGCATGTATTTGCCTCCATTTCAGAATGCTAAATGTGTTGTACAAAACATCTTGAGGCAAATCCTCACTTGATGTTAATTGGTGCAATTCCTAGAACTGATGGACCTACCCCATCCAGTCAACTTCATCCACATATATAAAATAATTTTCCTTCCTATAAGGAGAGAATTGTAATACTTAGACCTCATATAAAAAAAAAAAAAAAAAAAAAAAAAAAAAAAAAAAAA
>VXBS01005135.1:0-18360 GCA_013400255.1 Sitta europaea | reverse complement strand
AAAAAAAACCCAAAAAAACAAACAAACAAAAGGAGAGTTTTTTATTACCTATTTCAAAATTCCAAAAAGCTAAGGGAAGGTAAATATTGTACTGAGGCTTGTAGATTCTAATGTATAAATTAAGGATCTGTAAAAGGCTGTGCTGGGGTGACAGTTTGCTGATGGCACATTTAATTAGTTGAGTCTAGTATGTAGTGAAATTATGAGGAGTTTTAAGGCCACAGAACAATGGCACAGGATTATAACTCCAAAGTGAGGCAAATTGGACAGACCTATTGAGCTACTCAGGCAAACTCTGTAACTATAAACCCTCTTTAATTTCCTGAATTTATTTAGAAAAAGTCAACTAAAGGATGAAGAATGCTTTGCAGCAAAACATAAAGTACCATCATCTAACCAAAAGCACAGAAAAAACAGCTGATAATCAAAGCTCTCTGAAAAGGTTTTCTGAGGTAGCATTCTCATTCCTTGCTCCCCAGTGTAGTGTTTCAGTGATATATATTAGAAAATGTTGCTCCTGGCTATGTTTTAAGACCACATCTGTGACCATTCCTATCCCTATCCCAAGTATTGACTTCTCCATGTTCAAAATTGATCTTCTGAATTGCTCAATGAGTTCTGTTTTTCACAGGCTATAGTACTATAGGAGAGGGAGATAAAGGGACTTTATTTATAGTTATTAAGCAAGACAGAATTTGATATGTTACAATGCTATTGATTTTTAAAGATCATGCATGATCTAACATCTATCACTTCATATTGGAACTTTGTAAAATGTGGGAAGAATTAATTTGATTATATTTACATTGTCCCTTTTCTCTTTTTCCTGTATCAATATTTGAATTGCTAACTGTAACAGGTAGGTATTAGGCGTCCTGTACAGCAGCCTACTCTGGGAGACACTGGGGCATGAAGCACTCTGCAGCCAAAGTAGCACCCAGATTCTGAAATCAACAGTTTTATACAGAGATGAATTGCTCATACAATTTTATTCCAGATGTCTGATTTTGCTGTTGACTTGCAAACAAGATGAATGATATCTTTAATGCTTTAATGTCCTTTTCCCGGTTTTTTTTGTTTTTTTTTTTTCTTTTTTCTTTTCTGATTTAAAAAAAAAAAGATGAAAAACAGACAAAGAGATGTTCTAAAAAGATGGGGCATAGTAGGTTTTGCAGGTTTATTGTTTTGGTTTGGTTTTTAATGTATTTTGGGCTGGAAACCTGAATGGCACAGTTTAGCTTGGAGCACTTTTAAAATGGTTGAGTTATAAACTTCCACAGAAAGGGTTATAATAGAAACACTGACAGGCATTTAACTATAACAATAGTAGCAGGGCTGTTATAATAATTGGATTTGGGTGGAATACAAAGGTAAATTTACAGATTCTTTCTGCCTTGGGGGAGCCATTCATTTCTGTCTGAAACAGCTAAGGCAAAACTTAAAAACAGCAATAGGAAAAAGACACTAGAAAAATGAATGGTTCCATCTTTATTAGCTCCAAGAAAACAATTGTTGCTTGATAGATTTAGTGATGCATGAAATATCAAAGCCTACATCTGGGAATCGCCACAAAAAGAATAAATTGATTTATATTGACTGTCTTACATTGTTGCTTTAAGCTAAAATGTGGAAGTTCATATTTGACACAAATTTTTTTTTTCATTGAATAGTTCACTGGAGTGTTAAATTAAACAAAAACACCCAAACAAAACTGAAGAAACAAAGGTGGAAGCAATTAAGATCTTAGCCTGTAGATCATCTGAGGGTCATATGGCTTAATTCAATTTACAGAAAAATACACCTTCTCTTTTCTTTTTTTAATTGCCAAGTTTGTAAGATCTTGATAACATCTTAATGTTTATGCATGTGAATGAAATTGCTTCCCTCTGTCAGATAAATAAATGAGATAAAGTCATCAACAAATTACAACCAGTAGCAGTATCAAGATTGCCTGGGGTAACACAGAAACCTTGTAGAAGGGTTTTCTCATCTCAGGATATGTTTTAGTGCTGTATCCTTGTCAAGGCTCTAGTGTTTGTATGTATCCCAATATCCTTTAAAAATAACCATTATGCTGCCTCATTACTAACTCTCCTTTAACCGAGAAAGTTTAATTTGTATTTAAAGTAGGAAGGTAAGCCAGGTCAAGTCTGGAATTCAACCCAGTGGACTTCATTTCTCCAGATACGCACCATGCACTATGACTCCTATCAAAGACCAGTTTTGATCAGTTTATAAGGGGGAATTATTATTTTATTTTTAATCTGTACTTACCAATACCTAGATTATGATGTTCAGTTATCACTTAGACTCAACCAGATCACTTTTCTTAAGATACAGTCAAGCATCTCTAAAACTCAGCTTAAGCAGCAGGACTTGATGAGATAAAGCCAAAGTAGAATTTGTACTTAAGGATGCCTGCATCAAAAAGTGCATGTAATGACTCTGCATTTTTAAAGTGCCTTGGAGCAGAAGGAAGGTTGTTCAGCGACTTACATGGGATCAGTCCGCTCTCCATTGACTGGGCTGGAAGCTTGCATTCCTTTCAGTACATCAACAGGTAAAATGAAAGTCCTGCTAGGCAGCATATTCAGAAAAATTCTTACAATGATAATTAAAAATAGCTGGTATGAGCTTTATATGAGTCTATTTCAGTAAGCTTCTGAGAGCACAGCACTGAGCAGACACTGGATTACACTTTTTAATTATTTCACAAGAAAAGGTATCTCTTGACTCTGTCCAGTTAATTTGGTACCCTACATGTGTTGACTGCCTACACTACTGCTGTTCATTATACACCCAAAGACAGAAGTGAGACTCAGCAAGGAGCTTCCTCCTGCTCTTGGAAAAGAAGCTGGAACAAAGACAGAAGGAAATCTTCTCTGAGATCAGTTTCACCAATCCATCACAGGAGTCTGCACATTTTTTATAAGTAACTTCATTGAAGTATAGGTAGTAGAGTTGAGTTGAAATTTTACACATGATAAATCATGAATCATGATTTCACTTTTAAATGCTTTAAGTAAACTAAAAATTTTAGCTTTAAGATTAATTTAACCTCGGTTATAAAGGTACTTGTTGGAGCAGTGTAATTTGCCTTTATATTACTTTTCTGTCAAACCCTGTTTTCTAAATCAGTCTGTGTTTGAATTGGGTTTTTTTGTTGTTTTTTTTCCTTGCATCCTAAGGATATATTCAAAATAATGACAGTGTAGTTATCTGTTAGCATCCCCACAGTGCTCTTCATAAGTGAGCACTGCCTTCCATCTTGGGACTGAATAGCTGCTACTGAGCACAGTAATTAATTACACAAATGTTGTTACAAGAAACCTAACTAAAGAGTTTGTTACATGGCACTTTCAAGTATCAAACTGCTAACATAGTTGGTTAACCAGAAACATATAAGAAATATTTATAGCTTATGTAAATATTGAATGCAATAAAAAAACCCTAAAATTTCCAAAATTTGAATTGTCTGACTGTTCATTTAAACAAGTAATTAAAATGGAAATAGATGTAAAAAACTTCCTGATAATTCTTTCTTTTTTAAAAAAATATTTTTCAATACATATTTTACTGTCATCTACTTTTCCAGGATTAGTATTGTACAACACTAATCACCCTAGTAAGGGTCCAGAGGGTGTATGGTGTTCATGGCTGTCCAAGAGCCCAAGGCTCTGAAAATCAAGTTCGTCTGTGCTTTATTTCTAAAGGGAGAGGGAAAAAAATTCTCCTGCAGAATAAGCAGCTGAAATTTTTGGAGAAAAAGCCCTTGTGAATTGAATTTTCCTCTCCTCTGAGTTCACATGCTGGGGGGGCTCTAGAAGAGACTGAGATGTTCAACTCCTCATATGAAAAAAAATCTCATTTAAAAGGGTAGGAAGTAAAGATGAGGAGAAAAATATTTTGAAGAATTATGATTTTGAGTTGCTAAATGTTTGGATTGCCTAGATTAGAATTTATAGCTTTTATTAATCTCCACAATATTGAAATATAAGATGATTCAAGATCTTTAATACCCTCTGAGTAATTTTTTTATTGTTTTCTTAATATAGTCTTTTTACACAATGCATTTTTCTGTCATTTTTAGCACAAAATTTAATGATTGAGTATACAACAGTACACTTAGAAAGCCAGTTTATCTCTAGAGTCTGAGCATGTGCATCTGATTTGAACAAAGATAAATGGTCTCATTTTATTACAGGAACTTTTCATTAATAATACCAGGTATGTCATGTACATTTTAACAGGTTCATTGCATTTGGTTCTTTTGACATTTTATGAAGCAATGGTAATGAAAGTTGTGAGCTCCTACATAGCTTACTGAGAAAACAAGACTGCAGATTATTTACAAAAATCTATTAAAATTGTCAGATAAATAAATGAACTATCTTTACAAGATATTACAATTTCAATAAGGAACTGAGAAGAAACTTTCTTAAAACTATGTAGCATTTTATAGAACTTCTGAAAATTATTTGTGCTAAAAAATTTATTCCTCTACAATTAAAATATTCATTGTAGATTTCAGTACATATGCAATAATTAGTAATCTGGACTTTTGGAACCACATAAATCATAAATTAGGCTTTAGTGTGTTTCTGTATTTTCTCTTCATATGAAAGCAAATTTCTTCATTTGTAGCTGCTCTGGGATTTAAACGCTGTGAGTTTTGGTATTTTTTTGTTATAGCTAAGTTCTCATGTTGGTAAAATACAACAAAAAGAATCCAAGTCATACCACTAGGATAGTACTAGTGGGATATCTAGTCCTTTGAAAGTGACACAATAATTTGTTCTTGTAATATCAGACTAAGTCACGAATTGGTTTACATTCATAAGTAATGTGCAAGTAGTGAAAGAATGAGGAAGAGAATATATTTAACATAAATTTAGGAGGTAGGACTCTACATTTTACATAGTTCTCCAGCTGACAGAAGAATGTTACTGGAAATTGTACTATAGCACTTATCTATAGGAAAAGGAACATAATCTGTCAATCTGCTATAATGATATTTTATTTAGTATCTGTAAATTTCTGTTAAACTTAAAAGTGTTAAGTTTCAGGAAAGAATTTTCTGGGTTATGACAGATCTCAACAGCTCATTCCATAAAAGAAGTGTGACAAGGTATTGTCATGGCAATGGCTGCATCATTACAGATTGCAGATTAATTGTGCTTCCACTGCCACTTTAAACAAATGAGAATAATTGTCTGGTGGGAGAAAAAAAATCTTTGCTCAAATCTTGACAGCAAAAGGAAGCTATTAGCAAAATACAGAAGAGGAAACACTTACACTGCAAAAAATAACTATATTTCAGTTAAATCATGATGTGTGGATTTGGAAAGTTTTCTCAGTCAGAAAATCTCCACTTAATATACTGAAAAGAGCAGTAAGGGTTTACAGAAACGTCTCTAATGGGAGCTGATATTTGAAAGCAAAGGCTAGTGGGACTGAATACTTTTCTCATTTCAGCATCTCTAACAAAATAAATCAGATGTTGCCATATAACATTTCACATATCTGTCAAACTGAAGGATATAATCTGGAAACACACCATGAAATTAGCATAGATACACAAAATTGGAATCAACAAACATTTTCATCTCATACTAATTGACAAAAAGCAGTGTCACTGCTGCACGCAATTTCATCTGCAATTATTATTAGAGGGACAAGTGAAAACTTTGCGAACTACAAATTTCTCTTCATGTTTTGATGTCAAGTTCTGCCCAAACCAACGTCTGCAGGAAGCAGAGTTTTCTTTCTTTAACACAGTGCAATACATCCTTTGGTATTATCTTCCTCTTTCCAGAGCAAAAGGTAAAATGAGATCCTTCACCGCTCTGGGCAGCTGTGCAGACAGAGAGTGTAAATGTTTCTCAGGAGGGAGTGTGGAATGGTCTCAGCATGCTGGCAGAGACTCCAGCATGTTTGGTTCAGTGCCACAGAGGGAGGTGGGGACAGAGGACACAGAGCCCTTAGGCCAAAGTCATCTGCTCAGGGGTCCCTGTGTGGGGAGCAGGGAACAACATCCTCTTCCAGAGGTGGCTGAGCCCTTCTGATCAGGGGCTGCTCTGAAGATGTTCTTTACTGAACAAGTAACAAAATAACCAAAGGCGGGGTGAGGCAGAGGGAGAGGTAGTAGGGCTGTGCATGGGGATGCTTGTAGCCAAAATGAACATTTAATTCTTTCAATCAGAATAGCATTGTTTTAACTGACAAGATGAAGAAAGTCTCTGTGATAAGTTATTTTTTTCAGCACTATGAGCACATTTTGGTATGAAGACCTAATTTCAAATCACTGCTTTGAGTCAAAGAAAGGAGGAAATCTCGCTTTCTCTTCTATATGCTGTGTGAATGCCCAACAAATCACTGTGTGTATGTGTGTAGCAATATCAATGTGGCCTTTTGGGAATGTAGCTACTTCATTGACACTAGTTCTTCTGTTCTCAGCAGTGTACCAAACACTCAGAAACTCTGGGCAAATGGACAAATATCTTTTTGTTATGTTCCATTTTTGATGTGCTCATTAAACATGGAAGTACTATATATATGTGAAAACTCTTCTCCTATCTTGAATGCCTTCAACCTCACCTCTCCTTAAATGTCTCCAGCTTTGGTACAAGACATTGAGAGTTGAAGCTGGGGGCTAGTAATCACCTCATTGTTAATGGGTGACATTTGACAGATTTTTGACAGTTGCCATTTATGAGGAAAGCACATTTTGTGCAGATGCACCTTCATCAAAGATCCTCACTCTAGCTGAGCCTTATGCAAGCTTTCTGGGTTGGTTGAGGGTTTTTTATATTTTATTCCTTTGTTACATGAAGCATATCTTTCTTGATAAATTAACAGTAAACAGACAATACACTACACTCTCTCCATTATCAGGCTGTCCAATGAAGCATGGCATTTGGTTTCCTTGCAATTTCTGTTTTAGCATAATTCATACTGAATAGTCACCAATGTTTAAGCCTTTGTAACATTATCCAGCTCTCCCTTATTTTGCTAATTTATCCACCTTCTTGTAGCAGAGAATGGTAAAATTTAACATGTACTGCCCAAGGGGCCATCTCTTGCAGTTCCCTATGAAATTTGGCTTCTTTTTTTTTGTTACTGGTTAATGTTCTTGTTGAAAAAAAAAAAAAAAAAAAAAAGAAAAGTGCTAAGGCAAAACATCCTCCTCAATCATAACCCAAAGCATGTGTGGGTTGCTCTTATAAAAGTGGTCACCTAAGTGACTGAGTGAGGGAAGGGGCACAGACAGCATTTATCTGGACTTCTGCAAAACTCTTGACATGTTCTCCCACATTATTCTTCTCTCTAAATCAGAGATGGATTCAACGAGTAGATTGCTAGATGGATTAGGAATTGATGGTTTCATCTGGAGGGTAGTGGTCCATAGATCAGACTCGCAAGGGACACCAGTGAACAGTATTGTCCCTAAGGGGTTCATATAGAGACTAGAGTTATTCAACATCATTAATGGCATAGGTGAAGTGATTGAGTGCCCCCTCAGCAAATTTGCAGATACCAAACTGAGTAGTAGTGTAGACACACCTGAAGAAGAGATTCCATCCAGAGGGACCTGAGCTAGCTCAAGAAATGAGCCCATAGGAAACACATGCAGTTCATCAAGGCTACGTTCAAGGGACTGCACCTGGGTTGGGCCAACCTGATATCAACCCAGGCTGGGAGATGAACAGATCCAGAGCAGCCTGGCCAAGAAGGATGGGTGTGGGTGCTGTGGCTGAGAGGCTGGACATGACCCAGCCCTGTGCCCTTGCAGCCCAGAAAGCCAAACGTGTCCTGGGCTGCACCCAGAGCAGCGTGGGCAGCAGGGCAGGGAGGGGATTCTGCCCCTCTGCTCTGCCCTGGTGAGAGCCCACCTGCAGGGCTGCATCCAGCACAGGAAGGACAGGGGACCTGTTGGACTGACTCCAGAGGAGGCCACCAAGATGACTGGAGGCATGGAGCATGCCTCATGTAAGGAAAGGCTGAGAGAATTGGGATTTTTCAGCCTGGAGAAGAAAAAGCTTCAGGGAGATCTAATTGTGGCCTTCTAGTACTTAAAAGGAAGAAGGTTGAAGAGAAACTTTTTACAAGGGCATGTAGCGACAGGACAAGGAGGAATGGCTTCAAACCAAAAGAGAGTAGGTTTACACTAGATATTAGGAAGAAATTCTTTAATGTGAGGCACTGGAACAGATTGTCCAGAGAAATTGTGGGTGCCCCTCCCTGTAAGTGTTCAAGGCCAAATAGGACAGGGCTCTGAGCGACCCGGTCTAGTTGAAGGTTCTCTACCCTGCTGAGGGGTTTTCATCTAGGTGGTCTTGAAGGTCCCTTCCAACCCAAGCTATTCCATGATGGTATGATCTTTTATTCACTGGCAAGGAAATGAGTGGTTACTGAAAGGTCAATCCCAACTGCTTCATGTACCAATATTCTGCTTAATGCATGCAAAGGCACATAATGAAAGAGAAAGCAATTATCAGGGTAACATTTCAGACTATAAAAATTCTCACTAAATAATTAAACTCTCTATTTACTCTAATCAGTGACTGTGCTGATGGTATTCTATCATGATGAAATATGTTGTTTCAAAGAAAAGATCTCCTAACGTAGGTAACATTGATAAAACATTGGTACAAACTATGCTGCAGTTCAAAAACCATTTGTGTTCTCCTGTGTAAAGGAAGAAGATGCAGGATAGTAGCTACATATATTAACACTGGTAGAGAAACAGGATAATTAAAAGATAACTAGAAAGAGAATTAAATGAAAACAGAGACTAACCTGATGTGCTTTAGGCTAAGTGCAATAATTAATCTTGATAGATGGTATATAATAAGGGCTTTTGAATATATAGTCTCCTACACTAGCTTGTTATGAAATCATAGTTCTTTGTGCAGGAAATAATTGTTATAAAATGTTCCTGTTACATTTAGGTCCTGTTAGATCTTCTCTGGAAGGTGCATTTTAGAGACTAGGCAGGAAGATCTGAACAACTCAATTAGCTATGGAATATCTGAGGCTTGAAAATACATAGGATTTTTACATACTCTGCACCTTCCTGCTTCTGGCTTTCAAACACTTTAATGAAAAATGCTGGGGTAGTTGGTCTGGGGACTAGAGAATCTCTGTAGAGGGAAAGGTCCACTGAACAGAGAGTGGTTAGGCACTGAAACAGGGTCCCCAGGATATGGTCACAGCAGCAGGCCTGCCAAGTTCAAGGAGTATTTGGACAAAGTTCAGGCATGTGGTGTGATTTCTGGGGTGGTTTTGTACACGGACAGGAGTTTGGATTGAAGACCCTTCCAGGTCAGTATATTCCATGATTTTATGATTCTCTGAACTGCAAGGTTACTTTAATCCTATTTTGGAAGGGAACACTTCTAGGGAGGAACACTTCTTTCTATTCCAAAATATCAAAATATGGGCCTTGGGGCATTCTTCATTTTGCTTATTTATTTAAACAGATTCAAATATTCATAATCAGAACCCCTACACAGGTTAAACTGAGTGAAATTCTGTCAGTTTGTACCAATAAGGAATGTAGTTCTAATTGTCTGTCTCTGGCTTGCCTGGCCTCATGCAAACTCCCATTTTGCAAATTGCAGTGACCCACATTTACCATCTATATGGCATCTATTTGTAGGTATCCATATAATGGAAAGCAAAAGGAAGGCTCAGAGGATTCTCTGCAGCAAGGGAATGAAGGGTGCAAAATCTGTCTGGATCTTATTCAGAAAGGTGTAACAGCAAATACTGCAACAAAATTGATTTAAGAAAAGATAGAAATAGGAAGAGAAGTATAATTAGCACATAAGTCTTATGTCCCTTCAGATGCTGGGAACCCCCCTTTTGTGAAGCATTGGGAAAGTCCCACAGCTTGCTCCACACACTCCTCCTGCAGAGAGGTTCAGCATTCCTCAAATTCTTTGCTGTGTATTAAAACAAGCATTTATCTTCTGGAAAAGTGGGACAATGTCCATCAGAGCGCCAGGGAGCAGCCTGGGGCATGCCAGCACCTGCCCTAGAGTGCTGCATGCTGGGGGTTGGGGATACAGCAGCTACTGGTGCTAAGGGTGATTGAGCCTTGCCAAGCCTGGATGAATCACAAGGCCCAAGAGGGCAGAGGTGTCTTGACTGAGACCATCAACTCCTCCACTGGAGTGTTTACCCCAGGGAACCCACGACAGGGGTCTGGTTAGCTAGAACAATATCAGGTAGGACTGCTACATGTATTACAGGTTACTTAACCTACCAGGATGCAGAAGTCTCTTTGACAAAGCAGATTTAGGTGTAAAAATTAAAAAAAAAAAAAATTGAAGACTTTGCAAGCAGGTTGTATTCATATATCAAAATATGATTTCTCTGAACAATTGAGGTTAGGGTGGGAAATTTGTTTGGACAAGATAAGATTAGATAGAATAATCTAAATCAGACACCTAATATAGAGTCACAGAACATGGACATGTTTTCTAGCAAACCATTTCTCCCAAGATTACAGCTAAACTAGCCACTAATTAGACAGTTGTTATTTGTTTATTTCATTCTGCTACATCCACTAGAAAACATCACAACTGTAATTTTCAAGGCCACTGGTGAAGTTATAAATT
The DNA here is from genome assembly GCA_013400255.1 of Sitta europaea. Taxonomy (NCBI): domain Eukaryota; kingdom Metazoa; phylum Chordata; class Aves; order Passeriformes; family Sittidae; genus Sitta; species Sitta europaea. The sequence goes on along the minus strand of VXBS01005135.1, from coordinate 7,735 downwards.
CTTATTCTGTCATAATAAATAAACAGAAAAGCATGCCTGAGTCAGAGTAATTGTTCTCCTGCATCCGATGGACAAAAATAAGAAAGAGGTGGAAAAAGACAATTGAACCTGAAAAGATTTCTAACATTGATTCTTTGAGAATATGTCATCAAAGAGTCAGTTACAAGAAATCTGTATCAGTTACCAGAACCCCCATCAAAACCCTGTATACAGAGAGAGAAGTACACATATATATGTACTTCCTAGGATAGGTATTTTCATTAACCACTCTTTGATCACCTCAAAGACACAGGCAGTCTATACCCATGAAAGAGGAAGCATCCCGTCTCTATAAGGCTGAAATGCTCATCAAAATAATTGCCATGAACTACAAACTGTACATGAGATATGCAGTGAAACCCCATTGGAGTAGATATTGATGCAATTTTTTAATGAAACACAGAGTAATTTTTCTTAGATAGAAAAGAAAGCCTTTATAATTGCAATAAATGCTTTGCATTTTTAGTACCAATATGCCTCAGTGTCATTCTGCAGGTGAAAGACTGATATTTATTCATGTCAAAAAGATAAATGTGGGGATAAATACAGCAGCTGTGAGTGGTACATGCAATGGTATTCATTGCTTGCATTATCGTATCATAAAGGAGCATGGAAGGATCCATCAGCTGGAAAAATAGAACAGCCAGATATAGTTGATGTTATAATTTCAACATTTTTACATGTTATAATTTCACTTGACTTTACAATATGCTGAAACAATTTCCTTTTTTTTATGATTACATTTGCAATTTTCCTTCAAAAAATTTACCAAGAATTTGTTTAGACTGACTTGTGATAAAACAAAAGTGATGAAATTTTAATTAATAAGCAAAAAATAGTGTTGATGACTGATTTGCAGATTTGTAGCTCTATATATTTGCTAATTAATTAACGTTTGTTTAATGTTTTGAACATGATAAACACCATGAAAGCACAAAGAAAAATTAGTCACTCTTTTGAAGACTTTAGTTGAAAGAATTAACTCAGATGGATTAGAGGGGAAATAATCTGACTAAGTATTGGATTTAAAAGATGACAGTTTGATTTCATTAATTGTGAGGATAAGAAGCAATTCTTGCTTCTTAAAAGCAGACATAAGGATCACAGGGGAAAAATGAGTGACCATGTTAAGGACATCGTGTGTGTAACATTGCCTTTAGCATCTACAGGTGGATAACTGCTGTAGGGTTTGGCATGGTTAGGGTTTGGTAGTGCAGGAAAAGGGGGGCTTCTCTGATTAGCTTCCCCCACATCTGACACAGTCAGTGCCAGCTGGCACCAGGATAGGCATGCACTGGCCAAGGCAGAACCCATCAGCAGTGGTGGTAATGCCTCAAGGATAACACTGGAGGGGGGGAACCCCTGAACAGTGGCAGCTGCAGCTGGAGAGAAGAGAAATAATATTTGAGATCAGCCCTGCAGACCCAAGGTCAGTGCAGAAAGAGGGGCAGGAGGACCCCCTCATGTGCTGGAGTAGAGTGAGTCTCTCACTCCCCTGAGTGGAGACAAGATGTTTTAAGATTATTTTTCATTATACTACATTGATTTGATTGGTATCAAATCAAATAAATATTGATAAAAATCAAATATTTTTTTCCCCAAGTGGAGTCTGTTTTGCTTGTGACAGTCACTGGCGATTGATCTCTCCCTGTCCTCCCTGTGAAACCTATAAGCCTTTCATATTTTCTCTTCCCCACTCTGTCTATGAGGGGAGCAATGGAGCATCTTTGCTGGGCATCTGGAGTCCAACCACGGTCAACGCCTCCATTTCCCCCTTATATGACAGGACAACAGTGATATGGTTGTGCAAATTTTTGACTGTGCCTTCAGATGTCACACCAGCAATTTCTTTCACTAATCTTGTACTCTCTATTCTTTCATTAGTCATGCTTCTGGGAGTTATTCACTAATTCAGAGAAATCACTGACATTTGGTATAATCTAAGAATAGAATCCAACACCCTTGAGTTTAATCTCATGCATCCTAGGGACCAGAAAGTTTTCCATGACTTGCTGCAGCCACACATTATAGCTGAACTGGATTTCCTTCTTCCTTTCTAGAGATGTGATAAAGAATATGTCTTTATCCTGTCTTATTTTCAACAGAATACTTACCTAGTTTTATCAACCTTGTCTTAAAAATAAAAAAGAAAGAAAAGAGAAAAATCGAGACAGACTGCAGTTAACCCAGTAACAAATAAAATATTAAATAAGTGTATTTTTCTGTGAGTGTTAATTCAGAGCTGCTACAAATTCATTGTGAAAAGGATAGGAGAGGAATGGCGTGGTCTGGATGTTATCCTGGATGGACAGTGTTATAGTAGGGAACACAATCTGAAACTACATCTGTATTTAAGTGTAAACCATTTCTCTTTGTTAGAGAGAAAAGAAAGAGGCATGTATAAGGAATTGAAGAGAAAAAGACAAACCTTCCAAAATACCCAGGACAACCACTGTGATTTTGGTTTATCTCCTTGTTTACTGAAACTGACTTATTAATGTTTAAAATGCCCTTATAATGTCTGCAAGCAGTTCACTAGAGTTTTAAATAATGTATATGGTATTTGGCTAGGGCTATATCCCATATTTCTATTTGATGAATCTAGATTATATTTCCTTCATGGTGAGACCATGGCTGAAAATGCTATATTGATTGACCAGAGAAAAAGGGAATTAATAGTACTCACCATCCTAAAGAATGTGAAATTACTGAATGGTGTATTGCTTCTTCCTGCTTGTAATCTCCCAGGTGGTGGGATTCACTGCTTTCACACGGGTTTTAATCATCCTTTCCAAAATTAGAAATTTATTTCCTTTTGGGAAAAAAATTTGATGTCAGATTAATCATTCTTCCAGGCAGCCCCTAGGAGTCACTATACACTAAATTCTGCACTAAAAATGGTGTCAACCTGCAAATCTTTTTCAGGATCAAATATTAATCCATCCAGTTCTGTTAATAGACCCTGGTACATGATGTTGGTAATCCAATCACTGTCTGGTGAGTCTAAAATAGGACAAAGAGTTTGTCTCACAAGAACATGCCACCATGCACAAAGGTTATCACAGCTAATTAAACATTTTTAAGAACCACTTTGTATTTGAAAATTCGAATTACATGAGAGCTAGGTAGATACTGCTAAACTATAACATCTCCTTGACTAGAAGTGTTTTCTATTAAGTGCTTCTGAGTGAGTGTTAAGTTACAGGAAAAACAATATAGTATCATCTACTTGAAGTATTTTTGCAAACTTTAAAACAGTTGCTTAGATTTTAGCAGTTGTTTGTCTTGACTTTGTTTCTTCTAGCAAAGGTGTCATCATTGACTGACACATTGCTGATGTGTCTCTGACTCAGCATCAGCCTGAAAGTTCAGCTTTTATCCAGCACAGACCACTGACCTTCCCCTTTCTCAGCACAGCCTGTTCATTCAGGGATGTATAGAAACAAAGCTGATAGTGGGAGGCAATCTAGTTTAACTGAAATTACATCACGATGATAAAATTGTCCTACCAAAACAGCCCTTGGAGTTGTCTCGAATTTTAAAATATTTTAATTTGTTTTATTAATCTTCATCAGAATAAATGGAAAATATCTGGAAACAGCTTTCTTTGCCTGTTACATTAATCTGGTCTGATGTATCCTCCATTGAATTGCTGTAACATCAGATCATGCAAACAATATACATCAGTGACTGTGAGTAACTGCTGCAGCACAGGGTGCCCTGCAAAAAAATGAGATGTGCTCTTATGAAAGAAGCTAATAACTTACTTCTGCTGTTCAGTGGGTGACACTGGTGCAAAGGAAACAAGGAAAACAGGAGAACAAAGAAAAAATTTACTTACTAGAGCCTGTTCTACTTCCAGGTACTTGTGCTAAAGTCACAGTTTATTTGCATTGCTGTTGTAGTCAGTATTTTGTTGCCAAACTAGTTGCCTTATGTATGACTGTGTACACATATGCTTTATGGATGGAAAATGCTGTCTTGCCTGATGCTGTAGCATAATTTACAAGGATTTTGCAATACTATTAGCAATTCTACAATGTAGTGGTTATCAAGTAAAACTCATCCCTTTTCCCTTCTCTTGAAAGTCTGTTATACCTGAAGACACTGCATAAGTTCAGCTGATCCTTTAAGAGGACCCTTGGACACAGCTTAAGAGTGGCATAGTGGACACTAACACATAGGAAGAGACACCTGGAATAAAAGTGTGTACTACTGTTTTGTTCATAAGTGAGTAAGATGATTATTTTAGATAAGAATAAAATTGAAATAAATTCCAGTTTTTAAAGTTTGATATATTCATGTAAAAATTTTATCATGACTAAATATACTTAGAGAAATTAATATTATTCAACTGAAGAAAACCCTCCAAAACTGGGTCAAAAATATACTAACAGTCACATGTATTACCCAAATGGAAAGGATTTTGTTCATTGTTTTCAATTTAGAACAAGAACACCTAGTGGAGAAAGAAGTAGTATGTAACAAGTGTAATCAAAATGGGAAATCATGTTCCAACATCAGATGAGATAGATGTGGCACTCAGAGACATATTTTAGTGGTTGACTTGGCAAAATAGTTTAGCAGTGGAACACAATGATCTCAAATGTTTTTTCCATCCTAAATGATTCTCAGATTTCAGTAAAAATAAAATGTTTCATCCCCCTGTGATTGTCTGTTATAGTGCTAGAGCTAATGGGATGCTTTGCATGCTCAGTTTGCAGTATTAATGCAGTGTGGCAGCTGTAATATGTGAGGGGGTCTGGGACTGCACCTGTCACCTGCAGTGGGCCAAGACACACATTTTGAAACAAACATTGTTAAAGTTAACTGCTGGAACTGCATTGCAGATGAGTGACCCAGATGCATGAAGACTTCTGCATGTAAGTACAGGAAGATCTGGCATGGAACTACATTTTCTTAAGAATTATGATTTGAGAGAAAAGACCATGCTGACTTTGGAAAATGATGAAAAATGAAAGGGAAAATTCACTGAACAGAGAAAAGGGGAAGTAAGGCAGGACAAACTGGAGGCCAGTTGAGTGGTCCAGAATAAGTTTTTTGCCTCACGGCTCCCTATTTGCTCTTTTATATTTGTCAGCCAAGCAGTGGATTCAAATTCCTGTATCCTGATTAATGTGGAGCTGAGAAGAGAGACAGCCCATCCAGAAAAGCAGCACTTCAGGAGTGCCAGAGAAAAAGCTGTAAAGCAGCTTGAGCAGCCTGGAGAGCTGTCTTAAAGTGACCATCAGGAGCTGGTGCAAAGCAGTTGAGCTCTGCAGTACCGTGTGCTGCCTGACACCTCACAGAACTATACCACAACCTCTAAAGAAGCAGGAGGAGATGACCCATCAGAAGAGTGAGAATGAAGCTTTTGTTGCCACTGAGGGTTCTTGATGCTGGAAATGCCCTTTGGCACACTAAGCTGCACTGCACAGCAGCAGCTCAATGCCAAGAACCAGCCAGGCAGGCACACCTGCAATGCTGGACACAGGAGGGAGGTCAGACCAGGCAGCCATCAGATATTCTCTTCAACCTATAAAGGATCTGACAGGTGGAGTGTCTGGGCAGCTAATGTATACCAAACTAAAAGTGATCCAAAAGGAAGCAGAGGATGCTCTTTTACTAGTCAGAATGAGTATGCAGAAAAAAGAATTTATTTTTCTGGAGTAGACACCAATGTTGACAAACAAAATTACGTTCTATCTGAACATCTAATGAGGATGCTATCAAAAACTAATAGAAGAGATGAAACACAGCTTGAAGACTGATGGCTCATTCAGAACTGAATAATTGCAAGTTGAGGTACAAGATACTGAAGATCAGAATGATGACCAGCATCTCTTTTTAAAAGAATATAAGGTTCAAACACTGTGTGCTCATGTTTTTAAATTGATCACCTTTCCAGGATATAGAACTCACACTCTTAAGCTTCCAGCTAATTAATATACTGATTAGGAAGAAGAAAGAAAAAAAATGGATAAAAAAAGTAGTCCTTCAACTGGAGTAGCTTACATTTTGAAAGCTGGCCATGGATGAGCTAACTGTAGGCATACAAGGTTTAGCCTTCCAGTTAAAGAACTAAATTGGTAGCAAGCATCTGGAGATGTATTGTTCCTACGCAAGACATAGTCTTAAAGAGCAATCTGTTATTCCCCAAGGCTATTCAACAGAAAGAAGATCCAGAGACACCACAGATGGAAAAGCAGATTGCTTGGGGTGTACAAAAGACATTATACTGTTGCAGCATACAGTGAATCTGCCTGCAGATGGGTAATGCCCCAGAGAAAATGTATGTTAAACTATCCCTTTGATGGAGCTCACAGTTCATTAATCTGTGACTTGGTTGCATCTTTGTTGAGGTCATGAGAAGAAAATAGGAGCAGAAACTCATTTTAGAAGTGTTGGGGGATACAAAGTCAGACAATTCCCTGCTTCAAGAAGCAGGAGTACTCTTATTGCAGGAGTACTGTAAATTTCAGTTGAACACACTCTGTGGCTAGCAAAAGATAGAAAGATAGACCCTGAAGAGTTTTTAACAGGATAGCAATAACACCTTTGAATAGTAATAGTTTTATAAATAAGGATTAGTGAAGAAACAATATGTTGACTCTTTCAGAATTAATTTCTCTAGGAAAAAATACTGAGAAAACTGACCATGAAAATACAATTAGACCCACAGATGTGAATGAATCTCAGACAGGTTTATTATAATTTTTAATTATTGGAATTGCTAAGCTGAGCTATTTTTACTTCATTTTACATTTCAGATAACAAATATAGTGTGCTAAAAATTAGCATCTAAAATTTCTTGGACCAGATTTTGTAGGTTTTTTGATCTTGACATGTTTTAAAAGATGTTCAAAAGAAGTTTCTGTTGCACATCCAAAATGGACAAGTATTTAAGGTTTCCAAGAGACCTAAAGAAAAACTTTTTAAAGGTCTGATCACATTGAATGTTCCATTGAAAACGAATGGAAAATGTTATAAGTCAAAATATTATGTTAAAGGTCCTCTCAAATCATTAGAGAAGACAAAATTGTTCTGCAGTGGTCACAAAGACAAGGAACACTTCATCTGTATAGAACTAGCAGCGATAGTTCAGATGGGCCCACAGCCAAAATTAAAGATATGTATTTAAAACTCCTCAGGATCCTTTGCACATTTTTCCCCCCAGATAGCTTAACACCACAGCAAATGAAGCTTGGGTCAATGAGTTTTCTAAGTTTTCTACTTGCCTTCTTTGAACGTTAATAGTCTTCTGACATCTGTGATTTTTAAGTGTTTCAAGATTTAATAAAAATGAGCATTAGTTGGCCAGAAAAATCCACATTTAGCTCATTTAGTAATCTCATTTGTAATTTAGCCAAACCTGCAGCTTTAAAAAAGTTTATACCTAGTAGATGTTGCCTAATAACTTTCACAGTTACTAATGGTCTGGAAAGTGCTTTGTCATACTTGTGTGTTGCAATCAATCATCCTGTTATTTCTTAAATTTTGGGGAAAAATTATTGAACACTTGTGGCTTTTCTGCAGTATTTTAAGCAACCTATGTCCATCTACTAATGAACTCATATTGTTCTTCATTTTTACAATTTAATAAACAAATAGCAACAATTCCTCTTATTGTCATTACCTCTATTAGCCATGCAATTCCTTTTCTGTTTGCTTGTTGTGGAAAGATGACTGGGGGTAA